>JAODPA010080022.1:0-13194 GCA_025585075.1 Nepenthes mirabilis | reverse complement strand
TACTTAAAATTATTTAAAAAATATTTCAAAATATCTCAAAAATTGATTGTTGTTTATCAAATAACTTTTTTTTTTGGTAAGTAAGTTAATTGTATTAAAAGAAAGAAAAATTTTACAACCTATGATTTGACTTCGAGTGTTATTTCGACTAGGAGTAAAAATTATAACGGCGATGGCTGACCTCGAATAACAAATTAAATACAAAAAAATAAAACCTGTAACAGAACACCATTTATCGAAGAAAAAAATTCCAAACCAAACATGTATCACTGTTAGCAGTAACCTAAAACTCAGTGGTGTTTTCGCAAGAGACCAAATCATACGCCCCCGGGCATTGCTGCAGCAGGGAAAGCATCGACGGGTATCAACTATTTTAGCAATGCCAACATGTAGCTGGCCATCAGTTTACCTATGTTTGATCACAGACAAACACGCACATCACTGCTTCACTAAGAGCATCTCCTTACTGAGGCTCTATTGTGTTTTCAGAAGAAGCCAAAACATACGCCCCAAGCAAAGCTTCAGCAAGGAAACAACGGCGAGTATCAGCTGGTTTAGCATCATTAGCTTGCAGCAAGCCAGCTGTTTTCCAATGGCCTGATCACAGGCAAGCACGCGCCGCATCATCGCATCACAACAGAAATTAGGATCAGCAGCATCAGCAACAGCAAGCTGATTTGGGCTGGAGCAGAATTTAGCTTGAAAGGAGCTTTCAATCTGACTACATTTAAAGTGCTTCAGCGCCATGGCAGGAAAACTCCAGAGTTGGCAGCCCACTATGATTTAATTCCAAGGCAAAGCAAAAGGAAGAGCCCAGCCCAAGAGCACATATTGCGGCATTGAGTATTTTGGGATTTACTGCAGGGTTTAACCAACCACCACGACACTTTTAAGATTCAGCCAAGCATACAAACTCATTCCAGCACAGCTTTTGGCAACCGGAACATAGCACCAATACTCAACATCAACATCCAATATCATCTTTACAGGCCTGCAGGGACTACATTTGGGGTAATAGTGTCAGTCAGCAAGCTTCAGACCATGGGGCCATCACCTGATCGGTACTCCAGCCACCAGAAGCATCACAGCTCTTTCCACGCCAGTTCAGTTCTTTCGGCCTTCAGAAAAACCATCAACACAGAATTTCCTACATCCGAGCTCAGGAAGCCCAGCTCCTACTTCAGCAGCAACACATTGTCACACTAGGAAAGTAGTAGGATATAACGGCTGTAAACCAGTAGGTGCTCCTTGATTTTACGATAAAAAGGCTTGCACCTCAGACACAAACAGCAAACAGGACAGAAGAAAGCCATTTGCTTCAGTAGTCCACAATGGATATTGACAGCAACCTTCCAAGCTGCATCAGGTTGCATTCAGCCTCTCGATCCAGGCAAAAGACCATCCTTCTGCTGGTACTGCAGCACTTAGGCTAACGAAAGTCCCTCCATCAGTAAACAGCATTAAGGGGTTAGCTGCAGAAAAAACAGCATCAAGTTGATGCGGGGCAGCATAAAAAAAGTAGAATGAAGGGGGCTTTCTATTGAACAACAACGAAATGCTTCAGCACTGTTGCAAAAAAACTCCGTATTGAGCAACCTCACACTGCAAATTCGATCTAGTGCATCAAAGGGTCCTCAATGCACATAAAGGAGCCCAGCCTGATGCCTCATATGGCAGCTCTGAGTAATGAAGAATGCCAGGGGAAAGAACATTAGCCCAGATCCTTAACACTTTGAAGAGATCACAGCAACCACCAACAGTATTTGGTGACTGCTCAACAACCCTGCAGAACGGCTATGAGAAACAGCAGTAAGTATCAGCATGAATCAAAGGGTATCATCACTGCATAATTAGGATCGTTGCCCACACGACAACAAACACAAGAGCAAAGCCCAACACCACCACAATCAGCCAAGCCAATGTGTGCAGAGCCAACCACACCCAGT
This sequence comes from Nepenthes mirabilis, assembly GCA_025585075.1. Taxonomy (NCBI): domain Eukaryota; kingdom Viridiplantae; phylum Streptophyta; class Magnoliopsida; order Caryophyllales; family Nepenthaceae; genus Nepenthes; species Nepenthes mirabilis. The sequence goes on along the minus strand of JAODPA010080022.1, from coordinate 11,248 downwards.
AGCATTGCGTCAGCAGCAGTTGTAATTCTACCAAATAAACGGTAGCATCAGCAGCCGAATGGAAGTCCCTTATATGCAACAGCACCCGACAGCTGATCAAACCGGCGGACTAGAATAGCCAGAATAATTCTCTCCAACAGGCACAGAGGCTTTTTTTTTTTGGGCAGGGGGCAAATGTGTGTGTGTGTGAGTGAAAAAACCCAAAGAGAGGGCGACAGAAAAGACAACCCAAACAACCAGCCAAGGCTGGCTATGAAAATCAAAACATAACCACTAATATTAATTTACTATTTTCATCCAATTTTCAGAAACCTTTCTTTTTTTTTCTTCCAAAAATAGATAAAATTTTAGTAAAATAACAACAAGAGCCCCACATCCAACAGGCAATTTTCATACCTTGATACAGATATATACTGACTAAGCACCTAAAAGAAAAGAAAAGAGGTTTACAAAAGGAAATGGTACAAGCCACGTTGGCTGCCAACCGAGAGGGAGACTATTACCAAGAGGAAAAAAAAGAGAGGTTTTGCCTCCAATATTTTTTTTGGATCCGAGCTCCATAATGAATTAAATGGATTTTTTTATAAGTTCCATTGAATCAGGTGCGACCGAGGTACACACTTGTCAGTTTCCACAGAGGTTTTCAATTTATTTCGAACGATATTGAATATCAGGGAAAAAGGAATGGGAAGTGTGTTTGGGAAAAAATTTTTAAAAAATGCGGTTGTTGCGTTCCCTCCAAATGAAATAGATTGTGGCCGCTAGAGAGAGATGTTTGGACAGGGCCAAGAAACTTTTCCCTTTCCATCTTTGAGCAGCCCAACAGATGTTCTGAGAACACTCAGGGTAAGGCCAGTGGATTCTCGCTCGTCTTTGAATCGTGGTCCATAAGGATGTCGAAAAGGGACAGGAGAAGAATAATTGCTCATGATTTTTGTTTCCTGTGTTGCAGAGAGTGCAAATTGGAGATAGGTTGGGAATACCATGGAGGCAATCAAGGGTACTAAGTTTTCCTTTAATGGCCAGCCATAAGGTAAAGGATGGGCAGGGATATGTGAAGGGCCCCACACTAAGGTGGCCAAGCTTAATTTCGGTTTGGGTGGATGGATAAGACTATAGGCGGACCAAGTTGAAAAATTGTCATCCGTATTACCATCCCATCGTATAAAATCTTTTAGATTAGTGTTAGGAATATAGGGAGGCATGTTCTCCGCAAGACGAGAAACTTCTAAATCATAAGAATTAGGCCAAGACCAATGGTCATCCCTAATAATGATGGTGACCTTTGCGTCCCAGGTCAGGCCCGAGACCAGACTTGTTTGATCAGTACTTACTTCGCTCATCGGGCCCAGAGGATGCCAGTTATCATGCTAGAGGAATGTGTCAGAACCATCGCCAATGGACTCGGTGGAGTGAATGCGCATAAAGGGGCGGAGCTTCATAATCTTTCTCCAGCTCCACGGGGCTGAGTCCAGGACTTTTAATGTCCAAATACAACGATCCCTGATTCTATTTTTGTAGATCCAGGAAGACCAGGCTGACTCAGAATCCTTGAAGATGATACGCCATAACAACTTGCAAATGAGAGTTTTATTCTGAGCCTGCATGTTTTTAAGACCCAGCCCACCTTCGCTTTTCGGGTAACATAAGTCATCCTACGCTACCTTTGCATTTACTTTTCCTTTAGTAGAGCCATTCCAAAGAAAGCGCCGAATGTAGCATTTGATCGCTTTGAGAACAGCCTGGGGCAGAATGAAAATTGAGGCCCAATAGAGGTGGATGGATGAAAAGATAGAGGAGACAAGTTGTAAACGCCCGCCAAACGAAAGCCACCTATTCTTCCAGGACGTGATCCGACGAGTAATTCTATCAGTGAGAGAATTGCAGTCGGAAATGGAGAGTTTGGTGGTTATCAGTGGAATTTCCAAGTATCTAATGGGAAGTTTGCCCACTTTGAATCCCAAAATACCAGCAATGTCCTGGTGGAGGGCATTGTCTTTTGAGTATATGAACACTTCACTCTTATTTGTGTTTGCAGAGAGGTTAGATATCATCCAAAATTCTTCGAGACATAACTTAAGGATCAAGATAGCATTAACATCATCACGAGAGAAGAGGAGGAGGTCATTAGTAAAGACAAGTATTACGGTTTGAGTCTCATCGTATTTTCAGTGAAATTTAAAATTTTCATCCTGCCTTGCCTTCACGTCAATAATACCATTCAAAACCTCCATAACAAGTACAAATAAGTATAAAGATATAGGGTCACCTTGACGGAGGCCTTTGCCTCCATTGAAGAAGCCAACCGCTTCCCCATTTATATTGATGGAGAAAGGAGTTGTGATACACTGGCGGATCCATTCAACCATTTGAGGAGGGAATTTCATAAGAGTCAGCATATTGATGATGAAATCCCAGTGGACAGAGTCGTATGTTTTCATAAGATCAATCTTCATGGTACATCTGGGGGGATCGTGACAAAGGTGATATCTATGGAGAAGCTCCTGAGCTAAGAGGATATTATCACTAATTTACCACCCAACAACAAAGGCCGAATGACATTTGTCGACAAGATAGGGTAATGTCGTCTTAAGCTAGTTTGCGATGATCTTCGAAATCTCTTTATAGATGACATTACAGTAGGATATGGGGCGATAGTCGGAGACCATGCGGGGGGATTGCACCTTTGAAATAAGGCTAATAATAGTAGTGTTCAGTTGTTTGAGGAGTTTTTCATAATTGAAGAAAGCTCGAATGGCTTCACAGACAGACTGACCAACAATCTCCCAGGAATCCTTAAAGAATTTTGAGGAGAAGCCATCAGGGTCGGGGCTCTGTAGTCGCCAATGAAGAAAATTGCCTTTTGGATTTCCGCATCGCTGACCGGGCCAGTAAGGGGGCCATTTAGGAAGTCCAGAACAGTATGGAGGATGAAAGGGCGGAGACGAGTGGCATCTGTCGATCCCTGTAAACGGCCAATTCTAATAGCCCTTTTGAAGTGGTCAACAACTAATTTATGGACTCCCTCGATCCCGATAGTGGGATTACCAGACACATCGAGAAGGGAGATGATCCTGTTCCTATTATTATTTCTATTAACAGTCTTAAAGAAAAGTTTGGTACACTAGTCTCCCTCTTTGAGCCTCTTGATCTTAGCTTTTTGCTGAATTAGGTCAGCCTCTTTTGTCAGAGTAGAATAGTATGCTGCCCTGCAAGAATGTTCATCTAGACAGCTCCCTAGAGGAGAAGGAAGCTTAGCTTGGATATCCTCTAAGGTTTGCTGGGTCCGCGTAACATCTTCGTGCATATCACCTTCCTGAGCATTAAGAGTTTTGAAGGCATATCTCACATTTTTTAGTTTGGACACCAGCCGAAACATGGAGGTGCCAGTAATCTCTACATTCCAAGCATCCTTTACCGCACCGTAAAATTTTGGGGATTTAGTAAGAAAATTATTAAACAGAAATAAACCATTTTTCCTTATCGACCTGTCAGAAGGAAGAAGGACGCAAGGGGAGTGATCCGAAAGTTTAGCAGGAGGGAAAAGGGCTTTGGCCCTCCTGAATTGATCGAATCACTGCCCGTTTGCGACAATTCTATCTAACTTTCTGAAAAGTCGGATAGAAGGATCACGGTCGTCATTCCAAGTGTAGTGCATCCCTTCATGGTAGACATCTTCGAGGTTATAATTTCTGAGGCATTTGTCAAAGTCTAAAGAGTTTTTGTAATGCCAGATACCACCAGGGGCCTCGGATGGTGATCTGATAGCATTTGAATCGCCAAGCGCTACCCAAGGGAGGTCACCAGAGAGATTTGCAGTCTTTCTAAGGCTCTCCCAAAGGTGATCTGATAGCACCATAAATAAAAGACAGGAGGCAGCGGACATTTTCCTCGAGTACCAGAACTTTAGTGTGAATAACCTGGTCTTCCATTGAAAGAATTTTTACCACCACCCTAAGGGGGTCCCAACCAACTCAAATCTAGCCAGGGGAGGAGTCTGAGTAATTCATGACCCAATGTCATTGAGGTCTAATCCTAGCAGAGATAGAAGCCAAGTTCCTCTCCGCTACTTTAGTTTCGACTAGCCCAACGATACTGAAACCGTGGGAGCTGATGAGGTTATCAACTTCATGGCTTTAACAATCCCATTAAGTCCCATCACATTCTAACAGGCGATGTTAATTATTGGTTGGGGGAGAGGGGTGATATTTTTTTAGGCCCCTGGGATTTTTTGTGGTTTATGGTGGTATTTTAACCTCTACTTTTGTCACTTTTGACAATATTAGGATTAGATCCTAACATATAAGTAGACGGAGAAGTTTATCAAATAACATTTCCTTTCTTGTTTCAACGATTCAAGGGCAGTATTGTAATAAACCTCAATCCTGAGGGATATTTGTCGGTCATTCATTCTGGTTAAATCCCAAGATTCAATTGCCATTCATTGTTCAGGCGCCGAGATCCCAGGAGTACTCGTTCCCACTCCCCCTCCGATTTCCCTCTCCCTCCTTCTCTGCAACTCGAAGTTTGAATTTTTTGTAAGAATCGATATCAGTGGCGTCTGCGATTGAATTCTGATACATATTTAGCACGAAAAGAGGTCCCAAATCGTCGAATATACAGAGAGAAAATGGTTTCGGAGTTGATATTCAGAGGGCACGAAGAACAGCCACCGACCGATGTCTACTCCCCCAAAAGACCCAAACCGTGGCTCGCTGTCATCCGTCCGATTCGCTACCTTCTCCACGAGCAGCGCATCCTCTTCGTCTTCGTTGGCATTGTCATCGCCTCCCTCTTCTTCTCCCTCCTCCCCAACGCCACGAAGCCGGCCACCTTCTACACCGGTGAATCCATCGGAGATTCGTTCACCTCCTCCGAGTCGGCTGGGATTCCTCACCGATTCTCATTTAACGAGGCGAGCGTGGGATCTGGAGGAGTTAGCGGGAAGATGCCGCTGGGGCTGAAGCGGAAAGGGCTAAGGATAGTGGTGACCGGAGGCGCCGGGTTCGTTGGTTCTCACCTCGTTGACCGGCTGATCGCTCGCGGGGACACCGTGATCGTGGTGGATAATTTCTTCACTGGGAGAAAAGAGAATGCGATGCAACATTTTGGGAACCCTAGGTTCGAGCTGATCCGACACGACGTCGTTGAGCCTCTGCTGCTGGAGGTCGATCAGATCTACCATCTTGCCTGCCCAGCTTCCCCTGTCCATTACAAACACAATCCGGTCAAGACCATCATATCCTTTCTCTCCTATTTCAATTTTCAAAAACCATTTCCATGGCTTTCCCCTCTTTGACATTTTCTGTGTAATTTAGTACTTCGACCATTATAATATACCAATTGGGAACATGTTTGACACTTTCAATTAAATAAATTGTAAACGATCGGAATTGACCAGTAAGAACTTCTTTGCAAAATGTTTTCTAAAATTGATTTGGTTGCTTGGGGCGTGGATGTGGCGTCTCTTTTCACTGTCTTTGCCTTAATTACGGAGAGCTGTTTACAAGACAAACGTGGTGGGAACGCTGAACATGTTGGGACTGGCGAAGAGGGTGGGAGCGCGGTTCTTGCTAACGAGCACCAGCGAGGTGTACGGTGATCCACTTGAACACCCTCAGAAGGAAACCTACTGGGGCAACGTCAACCCCATCGGTAACTCTCTCTCTCTTGCTATGTGAATCTTGCTTTGTGAAATTCTTACAGCATCAAGCATTTGAATCATTCAACTCAAAAATAAACGAACATTTGAATCGGTTCATGTTTCTGTTATGGTGAACCATGTACAGGACTCATAGGTAAATTTAAAATTATTAATTTTATCTTAAGATATAAAGCGCCAAGATTAAAACGGGTCGGTTCTCAACTTATAGCACTCAGATCTTTTTGGATCCTCAAGGGCGGATCAATAGAGTTTCGGGTCCACGAATCAAACAAAAGGGAGCTTCCTATTGCCCCCTCTTTCTGAAATACTGGAAACTACGAAAATTTATAAGAGATTTACAATTTTTTTTTTTAAAAAAGTTAATATTCTTAACTTTTATTAGTCATACTTTTATAATTTTATAATTTAGTAGGGAAAATTGGATTTATACCGTATAAATACCATCAAAAAAATTATTTTTTAATTTTTTGAAAATATTGATGTTCATTAAATGTAAATTTAAATATAAAAAAGAATTGAAAAACTATGTAGATGATTATTTTTGAAATCTAAATAACATCTATTAGATTCCTCTCATCCATTGGATGAAAGAGGAAACCAATCCTCTTTTTTTTTTTTTAATATCTGAAAGGGGTGGATATGAATTGAGAAAAAAAAAAAAAAAGAACTTTGGTAGAAAATGTTAAATTTCCATTCTTGATTTGTTTCATTTATTCCCTTTTATTTAGACTCTGGTATTTTGTAAGTCATATTTTCTTAGCATCTGAGTGATTTTTTTTCCCTTGTTAAATTATCTGCAATAAACTATTCTATTACAAGATTTATTTTTAGGCCCATCCTAGACTTTTTAGCATTCAAGTTCTCTCCTCCTTTTAAAATCTCAAGCACTTAAAAGGTTTCAATGACCACTTCTAGATAATATGCTTTGTATATAATGTGTGTTCTATCACAGAGTAATACTCATTTTTTTGAAAAAGTTACGATAGAATTTATACTTCCAACATGTTTTTGGATTAAGTTTGTACTATAACAAATTATAGTAAAAATAGCACCTTCAAAATTAGAAATCTTATAGGGAGAAGATAAAAGAGGATGAGTTTTGGTACTTCAATTGACAAATACTCGGACCAGCCTCTTTTTTCAAATCATTGAGAGTCCATTCTTCCGTGTGCATGAAAAGCTGTCAGAAGTGGTTTTCAACATTTTCAATTTTATATTCTAACATAATAGGACTCCTAAGAATTCCTCGGCATGCCAAATGAAGGGCAGATATATTTTTAGTAGTGACAGTAATGCTGAAGTAGGGTGGGTATTTTGGGACAAGGCATGAAATGAGTCGGTAAACCATAGATTCAGTTTCTTAAAATAAAAAAAAAATACCTGCATATAGATAAAATCCTGAATCTATTTAATATTTGGGCATTAACAAGCAGTTACAGCAAGATTTGATGTTAAAATGGAGGTTTTTGGTAAACTAAGTATTGGGGGTTTTTAAAGGGCCAGCACTCGATCTGAGCAGATTGTGGGACAAATGAGGACAGCCTCTGATTTGGAGATGGATTGATGACAGGTGTTCGGAGTTGCTATGATGAGGGAAAACGGACTGCGGAAACATTGGCCATGGACTACCACCGTGGTGCTGGTGTAGAGGTTAGCTCTAATCTATATTAGGAAGAGGGTGTGTTTAGTTCTATAGTAATTACTTCACTTGGTTGATTTAATAGTTAAGAGTGTTTTTCATGTCGGTAGTTCTTTCAAGTGTATAATTATTTTGTTTGGTAGGTGAGGATCGCTAGGATATTCAACACTTATGGTCCCCGTATGTGCATCGACGATGGTCGTGTTGTCAGTAATTTTGTAGCTCAGGTAATTAACCCTTCCCAATATAATTTTTATTCTTTTTAATTATGCCGTTTTAATAAATTATGTTGGTTAAGTTTATGTTCTCCATTGCAAAAATATACTCCTGCATTTTGCAGGCATTGAGGAAACAACCATTGACAGTTTATGGAGATGGGAAGCAGACAAGGAGTTTTCAATATGTTTCTGATTTGGTAAGGGATTGCCCTTTCACTTATCTTTTTTTTTTTTTCGTCCTCCTGTGTTTAAACCTGAAAGAATTCAGTTACTATCTCTGGGCGTTTGAAAGAATTCAGTTACTATCTCTGGGAGTTTGAATATGAACTTTTAGCAAAGAAGGGTGATATTAGACAAGCCAAGGTTGCCCTCTTAATTGAAGGGTCTGGACTGGCATGTATTTGGTCACTTAACTGCTTCTCGTCAGTGTTTTCGTTTGTGCCTATGATGTTGTTTATAAGTGGGTGATCACAAATAGAAGAAAGATTGTTCCATTTTGACATGTAAGTAATCATTGGTTCAAACCACGAAAACAATTTCTATGTAATATAATAGTAAGGCTGCATACATCCAATCCTCCCATACCTCACATGATGAGAGCCTCCTACATTGGGTGATTAATGATTGGGAATTTCAAGTGGGTTAGACCAAAAATATTGTTATTTCAAATTGAAATGGGAGAGTAAAACATGGGTATGAACCATATGATCCCAAACTTACCCAATATTATTTAAGAACCGCTATTAATGCTGTGAATTATTTCAAGGGAATTGAATTTAGTTTCTGTGTGCAAGTTCGTTATTGAGTCATCATACTCATGCAAATCCTTTTTCCAGAAATTATATACCGTTTAGCTGGGCAGACGTAATTTCTGATGATGTTGTCACTTGCTTCTCCCCTAAGCTGGCCATCCTTTTCTGACAGCATATTCTAAAGAGCCCCATGTGCTAGGAAACCAACGCTTAAAAGTGATTTGACAATGGTGGCTGACCTTAGGTGACTATCGTAGAGGCAATGACAGTAAGCGCTCGAGCTCATGAAACAAAATATCTGTTGATACCAATACGTATCGTACAGTATAGACACTATCGGTACCAATACAGATATTTTAGTCCATGCTTGAGCCATATCTTCATCCATAGGATAAGATAACCTCAACGATAAGATACCAATACCATTGTCACTGGAACATGAGGAGTAGGGATATTTTTCTTTGTGCTACATTCATAAATGAGTTGGCTGGTGAGCACTACAGTATTGGACAAGTTTCAAGCTGTATGCTCACTTGACATCACTGAATGAAAGGAGGAAAATTGCAAGATCTAGGACACTTTCTGGGTTAGGGTAAAGAGTCATAAATGGATTGTCCCCCCGACAATAAAGCCCCTTTGTTGTACTAGTTTTACATTTAGTTTTCTTGTTTGCTGGTAGTTGGGATAGTTTTCACCAAAGCATGGTTGGCTTTCATGATTTTAAATATATTGGATTGTTCATGAGAAATGTATGGTATTAATGAGGACTTAAATTTCAAAACGTAAGTAATGATATCGTATGTTCATGTTTATGTGACAGGTGGAGGGCCTGATTCGACTGATGGAAGGTGAGCATGTTGGTCCATTCAATCTTGGAAACCCGGGTGAATTTACCATGCTTGAACTTGCTCAGGTACTCTTCATCATCTTTCAAATATCGCCCTAGATTGTTGTTGCATTACATACATCGGTGAAATGCTCGAGATGACTGAATTCATACTACTATTACCCAAATCCTTGATGTACGACAATGATTATGAAACTGATAAATAAAGGATGGAGATGAGATGGAAAAGAGAAATCAGGACTAGAGAAGGGATGAAAGGAAATAGATGTAAATTGACCAAAACTATGGAGCAGTTGAAGAATTATTTGTAAGCATCACAGTATAATCAACAAATGAATATTAAAAGAGAACTCTAATCAACTGAGGAAAATAATACTATGATTTTATCATACCTACAACCTGAATGAATGTCTGTTTAATTTTATCATTTTGATTTTGGACTTTCCATCATTCACTGATGCGGTACCTAACAGATCTTGTGTAATATAAACAAGTCATCCTTTTCTCGATATTCTCATCTCACAGTATGTGGAGGTATAAGGCTTTTGGAGGAAATTATATTCCCTATAGAATTTGAGTGTAAGAGTATGGAGTATCTTTCCGACACTTATCTTCGGAAGCTCATCCAAAAAGCTCACCCCTAGAACTTTTCAAGACTAGGTACGCTCTCAGTTATATACTATTCCCTGGCTTCTTTTTGGCTTAGTTTAGATTGCTTGCTTGTTTCTATACTATCCCAAACGTGAGGGTTTATTCCCTTGTATAGGAATATCACTTCCTTAACTAATAATTAGGATCATCCTTTCATTCTCTATTATTGTTGTATATGATTCACCTTTTAGAGTATTATTTATAAATATCTTTCTTATAAATATTCTTGAACATCCTATATTCTTTTTACTCAAAAACATTCTAAAATAAAGTATGTCATTTATTTTTTTATAATTCTATGAGTTACTCTAGAATTATCGAGAATATAGTTTTTTATATATACAAGCTGTATATATGGATGTCCTTTGTCTATGTCATGTATACCTGGCGAATAACATCTATGCTTTTCAGCCATACGAGACATTTGACCTGCAATCCCACTTTGCATCTTTCATCTTCAGAGAGAACTCAGAACTGAATGCAGCAGCAAGTGATTTTGGTCCCATTTCTTGGAAAAGTAAATTTCTAAGCATGTTTTTCCAGGTCTGATGCTTTTTGGTATACAACTCAGAGAAATGTTGGGGAATACCCAATTGACATCCTTGGGATACTTCATCTATCAATCTAATTTTGTGTTAGCCCACTAGTATTGAATGAATGCCTAACGTCACCCAAAGCCCAAACATTGCCTGATTTATAATTTGTAATTGCATATTCAGTCCATGCAAATCCGAGGATATCTTCAGCATCAATCTTGTCATCCTTACGAGATCTCTAAGTGGTGCAGGTGGTTCGGGAAACTATAGACCCGAATGCAAAGATCGAGTTCAGGCCAAACACAGAAGATGACCCACACAAGAGGAAGCCAGACATCACAAAGGCCAAAGACCTGCTTGGTTGGGAACCAAAGGTAACTCTCCGGGAAGGTCTTCCTCTGATGATCTCGGACTTCCAACAGCGCATCTTCGGTGACCACCAGGAAGAACGGCGATCTGCTACTTCATTTTGAATGCACACTCTCTTCCCTCGTCCGTTGTCTTCTCTCTTCACATGTACCGTCTAGCAGAGGACGGGGAACAGGAGCCCATTCCCATATCCATCTGCTGTTCTTCATAAAGTGTAGATGTAGAGGGATTACCTTTGAGCACCGTTTCTGCCATTGTTGTACTTTCTTCCTGTTCTGGCGAAGAAATTCAGTCATATCAGAGCAACGGCTTTCCTTCCATTGTATCCTTTTAGTGTCTCGTACATGACAATTCCATCATGTTGTCTTAGTTGATAAAGGCAATCTATGATATTGCAATTGAATCAGTTTTTACAAGTTTGATTTTTATTATTGTATGCTTGGACTTATTTACTGGCGACCATGTTGCAATTCTCATGTTTAACGTTGAAATTTAATTAAAACTACAATTTAATATATATACTCGACTGCTGAACACTAAATTTTATTTTTCTAACTTATTTATTATTATT
>JAODPA010080011.1:0-26864 GCA_025585075.1 Nepenthes mirabilis | reverse complement strand
TCCTTTTCTTTCCCTTCACTTTTCTTCCTTCTTCCTATTCCTATTCCTATTCTTATTCCTTTCCCCTTTTCTACTGTTGCCCTAACTTTCCTTCACCCGACATTGATTCAGCACTGTACAATGGCATCAGCCACAAAAACATCTAGTTAACTTCGGTTCTCCCCTCTATTAACGGAATTTTTCTGAGAAATCATGTTCCCTTCCCGATTTTGATATGTCCGATTAAAAATAGCGGGGATTAGGAATTTTGATACGTTCATGGAGCCCTCAAATTGTAAGTTCGTTGAGGAACATAAAATGGTCAAGTTATTAGACTTGGACAAGAGGAGGATTAGGAATCTTAGCAAACACCCAACTGGCCGAATATCCGAATGGACAAATTGTTAAAATTAGAAAGAAACCTATGCACCAGATGGTTCGATAAAAAATAAAACTAAGAATTAAATCTTAATAAATGATTATATGAATTAATAGATAAACTGTTACATAAAATAAGTAGTTATAGTTATTAAATCGCAAACATTAAACCTTAGACAATTACAAACAAATGTAACGACTAATTCGTTCAATTTTCAACTAATGTGATACCTCAAATAATGTACTGTTATATCAATTTTAGAATAATATATTAATTGGTAGTATGACTATAAATACATATCATTCTCTCAATTGAAAAAGCCTCAAATTCTAAAAAGAAAACTCAAATACAGAGTACCAGTTTTAATAAGCTTTCATCTCTCAATAAAAGAAATTTTTATCTAATATTAAAGAGTAGTCAATCCCTCCAATATTTATATTATCTTATATTCACTTATCCCCAATTTCTCATTATTTTTTATTTTTATAAAAAAAATTTTGACTTAAATATTAGATAAAATATCAGGAAGTGAATGCCTCTTATTAAATGGTATAGTGTATAATATCCAAATTAAAAAGTTTGAAGGTCTGACACAACTCACTCGTATAATTATTCAGATTTCAAGTACACATTAGACGAATTGCCAACAAATAAAAAGCAATAAATAAATAAGGCCCCATGGTTTAGTCGAATGCTTGTAATCCAAGACTTAAACTCGGTAAAATATTTAAATTGATCGTGCAGACCATAAAACAAACTCAAAACATTCAAGCAACTCCTCCGTACTCTCCGTTGACTTTCCTCCCTATAAATACAAACCCAAAAACTCCGACGTCTCTCACTGCCTAAAACCTGTTCAATCACAAGGAATTAATTAAAATGGCAGGGGCAAGTGGGTCATCATCAAAAGGGGCGCTGGCCATTGTCCTCATCCTAATGACCCTCTTTGCGCAGGGCCACGGTGCCCTCCAACAGGGCTTCTACAAAGGAAAATGTGGCAGGAAAAACGTTGAGCAAGTCATCTACAATGCCGTCAGGGCTAAGTTTAGGAAGGATCACACCCTCGTTGCTGCGTTCCTTCGCATGCAGTTCCACGACTGCTTCGTCCGCGTAAGTTTTTTATTTTTGTGAGATCAATGACCATATGGTTAGGTGAAGGCCACGAACTTGGGTGGCACCTCGAGAGCCCTTGACGAATATAAATTCAGCAGTTACAGAATGTTTTTTAACAAAAGGAAGTTTCTTTGAAGAATGTTTTTTTACATTACAATTGGCCTAATAGATTTTTCATGGAATGGTCACAGAATGAGACATAGCCGGTGCACTCTTTTGTTATAGGTAACCCTCTCGTTCAAACGTTAACACCGTGACTTGATTGTCTTTAACCAGGGATGCGAGGCCTCCCTCTTGCTGGATGGCCCGAACAGCGAGAAGACCGCCGGTGCCAATGGCAGTGTTCGGGGCTTCGAAATCATCGACTCAGTGAAGGCCGTCTTGGAGAAGCTTTGCCCTGGAGTTGTTTCCTGTGCAGATATTATAGTTATAGCCACTAGAGTTACCGTTTTCTTGGTACGGCAGCTATTTTAGCTCTTCAAGCTTATACTTTCGAGTCTATTGATCTCTTATTATTATAGTATCAGAATTTTATCAATTAAGTGATTACATGTTTAATTCTGTAGACCATTTTTCTTTTATGATCAAATTTCAAAGCACATGTCATTGATTGTCAAGCCTTCACCTAAAGTATACAACTTTTGAGTCTTTTACTTTCTTGATGTGTTATCATAACCTTATTGGTTAATTTATCACAGGTTAGCTTATGAAATTTCCAATTTTCATCATTATTTCTTTATACATAATACCAAGTTAATCTGTATTTAACCTACATTTTGATTCAAAAGGAAACCGGATGAGGGGGTGTGTCAAAAGAGTATAAAACCATTGTGTCTTTAACATTTAGTTGACAATCTAAGCTTTTGGGTACGATGGAGACGGAATAGTTGATCGGTACGATGAATAATTGGTCGGAACGATTGAGTGCAGGCCGGAGGAAGATGGTATCAAGTTCAAACAGGGAGGAGAGACGGTCTCATTTCACAAGCAAGCGACGTGAACCTCCCCGGACCAACAATACCAGTTTCTGACGCAGTGCAGCTGTTTAATAACAAAGGGTTTACCGCAGAGGAAATGGTTCTTCTTCTAGGTAACTCAAAGTCCTTCAAGCTTTTCATGGCCTCGAACTGATGATCTCCACGTAACTGAACTTAATTGGCGCAAATGTAGGGGGCCACACGGTCGGAGTGACGCACTGTTCCTTCGTCACCGACCGCCTCTACGATTTCCAGAACACCGGCAGAGCCGATCAGAGCATGAGCCCATCACTGCTCGCGTCGTTGAGGAGACAGTGCCCGTTGAACTCGCCGAGGGACAGCCCCATCGCCCTCGACCAGAACCCCAGAAGCGTGAACACCGTCGATAACTCCTTCTACAAGCAGATAGTGGCTCGGAGGGGTGTGCTTCAGATCGACCAGCAGCTGGCCCTGGACTCGCAGACCAAGGCCATCGTCCAGAATCTGGCTAACGCTACTGATTTCGGCACCCGGTTTGGCAGGGCCATGGCTAAGCTCAGTACCGTTGGAGTCCTCACTGGGAATCAGGGAGAAATCAGGAGATCTTGCCGCTCTGTTAACTGATGATCATGGCTCCTCAGAAGATTCGATGGGTCTCTTTCTTGCTCCTACTTTTGATGATTGATTTTCATTTTGTTTATGCTTCTGAAATCTTCCTGTTACTCTTTCCGTTTCTCACAAATTCAGTTTTGAGATGATTGTAAGAGTGTAATGGTTTCTAATAGAGTATATATATATTTTTGGATAATTGATTACGTTTCATCAATCAATTTATATTAATAAATTCACACAAAAACTAATAGACACACAATCTGTTATATTATAATAATAATAAGCGTAAAGGTGGACATACACTTTAATCTAAAATAATAATAAGTCTTTCCTATATATTTAATTGTCGCAACCATATATGAGCCGAACAATCTAAAATAATAGGAGAATAATAATAGCTCCTAAAATACTAAGAAAGAGTAAAGTTGGACATATACCAGTGTGAGTGCTCGCAGTTGATCTGCTGTGGTGCTTGCGATTGGGGCGGCTTGTACCACCAGCCCAGACAAACGGAACACTGTTTCCTTTGCCACAACCACAGCCACCAAATCTTCCACCACGACTACCGCCGCCACGGCCGCCACCACTAACTCTGTTGGCCGCTGCACTTTTCCCTTCTCTGCCTTCAGTCCTCATGTTGTCAGTGACCCCATTGCTCCTGACTTCATGTACATGGATTAATACTTAGCAACGGAGTGGAACTAAAATGTGCATATCTACAAGGTGATAAATAAACGGAGCTACTCGGATATTGATTATGAGCTGCATGGGGTCGGCTTCAAGAATACATCAAGCCCGAGTTCGACTTACATTAATTTATTACTTTTGAAAGCTCGTTAAGTTAGAAATTAAAATCTGTACAAACATTCCCTTCAAAATCGGACTGCATACCAAGCTGACCAAATAGAAATAAATCACTGCTCTTCACACCCCACTAGAATGACAAAAGCTCGGCAAACAAGAACAAGAAACTAGCATGATAGAGTTCAGTCTTACTCTGTCGATCGGCAAGTTATCGAGCCAAATTCCGACAACTAACTCACTTCTAGTGTGAGTTCGACCCAATTAAAGTGTCTAAAAGCTCAACATATTACCTATTTCTATTTTGAGTATGTTCTAAAGAAATCTCCTGCCCCCAAAGTTTAAATTGGCCAATGTATATAAAAAAGTATTTTACCTTTTAAGAAGCTGAAATGAGCTTTCAAAATAATTACGTGCGCTGGGTACGATAAATAATGGATTTTGCGATGAAAATCGCATTTGGGGCATTGTGAGGACTGACGAACGCAAACGGTGGTGTTTATTTTTCATTTTCCCGACACTTTCAGGAAAAAATGACGTGATAAAGAAACTGCAAATTGACATTTTTTATTTGGAGGTAGATTTAATGATTATAGTTTTTTTTATAAGTAACAGGAATATATTAAATAAATAGAACAGTACAAGAAAACAAAAAGATGATTTAAGTAATTAAGAAACTCACATTCTTTCAACCTAATTAAATAATATATTTATCTTACCATTTAAAGAGTTAAAAAGATAATTTACTAGAATTGATTACCTTTTCCAAAATTGATCTTTATGATGGGTTCAGTACGGATCTAGGTCGAAACCAACAAGGCCCAACCGACAGCAAATAGGCCCAACTAGGGAGCTGGCCCAGTCAGGCGATGGTGGTCCAAGAGATTTGGAGGAAGGCCCACTAAGCACCTTTGACGCTTGCCCAACCGTCTCTACATGCGTCTCTCCCAACCTGGTTGCAGACTGGCAGTGCAGAAAATACGGGCTCAGAGAATGTCAGCCAATGGAAGATGAGATCTACCCAGGCAAGTTACAGCGCCCGCTGTTCTAATAGCAGCTCGACCAATCCCAACAAAATCAAACAGGCCCCGTGTCAACCATGTTCAGAGACAGTTCTCGCGCCACCACAATGCGACAACTAATACCGTTGGCCACCATCAGAACTCAGTGGCAAGCAAATCCAGGCAGACCATCTGTTGGAGGTTCTCGCACCCAAGAGCCTCCTCCACAGAGCTTACAAATACCTTCTCTCTCAGTAGAGAAGAGGATCCCCATTCTTGACAACTCAATCGGTGACCTGAGATCTATGATCGGTCCCAACACCTTGCATTCAAACAAATGAGGAGAAATAACTAGCTCTCCTCCCTCAAAATTGCCGCCTCAATCCAACGATCTTAGTGAGCCACTTTCGACAGTGCATGAGAGGAGCACAAGCCTCCTTCGGACACCATACGCACCACTTGTATACTAGCATCCGTGTATTTTTTATCACATTTATCTCCACGCTTACATATTTCCATCCCTTAGGAAAGATTTTTAACCTAAACATCAAAGTGTTCATGGCAGGGGAATATCTTGCTGTCCTCCAACCTCTTGTTTATAATTTGTGACGAATAGAGCCTAAGTTGAGGCACGTGGAAATCAGATCCGTTCGTGATCCATCCGAGATAAGAAATCTAAAAGCTCCCTAATCTGCATGAGAACCCGGATTTAGGGGCACATCATTGACACTGCCTGTAAGAACGATAAAAAGTGTAACCATTTGTCATAACATCCACTCTCCTACTTAGAAGATAGTCAACACCATAGCGCAAGCTAGCACACCAACGAGGGACACATTCGGCCACAGCAACGGCAACAAGCCCTCTGTGGATAGCAGTACCAGCAAGCAACCCGAGCTAGATGTGCGCAAGCTAGCAGCCAATGTGGGCAACATGAAGCAAATGCTTCATGTGCTGTGCGCTCAGGCTGGCGGACAATGGACAGGAGCTTCTCCCATGGGACACTAGGCGTCGACCACTAGATGAAAGGGACATGGGGTGAGAGCCCCATCAGTGAGAACAACTAGGGATGATGATGCCAAGGCACAGGCGGCCTCAGGCAGTATGGCCCAGATAACAGCTCAGAGCCTCCCGAGCAAGAAAGCACCGGAGGAAAGCCAGGAGCAGCGGAATCCCCGCAACTCCCGCAATGACTAGAGGCCCATGACTAGAGGGGAGGGCTCTTGCAGTATGCGGCCGCCCCGTGCGAGCAGTCTCCACGACTTGCACAACCCCCTAGAGAACTTCGAATACCAAGACTTCATCAATAATAAGAGGAGCGGGTTCATCCCTGAATAGAGGAGAAGATGAAGAAGATATGGCAACACGTGTTTAAGGGGGAAACCAACACTCGACCTAAGAAGGTCACCATTTGCCATGGACATTCGAATGGAGCTACTTCCCATCAAGTTCAAGATGCCAACACTTGACGCATACGACGGAAGTACGGATCCAATGGATCACCTGACTACTTCCGAATATTACTGTCCTTCCACAGAATAAGCGAGACCGTCATGTGTTAGTGCTTCCCCTTGATGCTCACAGGGGATGCCAAGCTCTGGTTTCATGGCCGCCGATCCAACTCCATCCGATCATTCGACGAGCTAGCCGACTGCTTCCTATGTCAGTTCGCTTCTGGCTGGAGGAAAGAGAAGTAGCCCTGGCACTTTATCCGCCTCCGCTAGAAGCTTAAGGAGAGTCTAAAGCGGTTCCTCAACTGTTTCATTGCATAAGCTCGCTAAATCCCCCAACTCTTCAACGAGATGAAGCTGAGTGTTTCATCGATACGTTGACGGAATGTTCTTCAAGCACTTGGCTCATCAGTGCCCCCAGACTTTTTGGAAAGTTGAGGCAATTGCTCCAGCGTACATTGCGGCCAAGGAGGCCAACTAGGCAAAGCGTCCCTAACGCATGGACCAACAACCGGAAGATCCAACCGCGGGGAAGAAGAGAAACAAAGACGGTGGCCGCTCTTGGAAACCTCGCAAGCAACCACGGTCTGTGACGAGTGTTTGAAGGGAGTTCAGGACCTTAGCCCTCACATCCCTGAACAACACCCACTCAAATATTTTGATGCAAATTCGGGATGAGAAATTCCTGAAGTTGCCCAAAGCGCCGAAGAACCTAGAGGTCAAAGACCAGATCAAGTATTGTCATTTTCATCGGTCTTTGGGACATACCACAGAGATTACTGACCACTGCAGAATGAAACTAAAGACCAAGTCTGCCGAGGACACCTCATACGGTTCCTATGAAGCCTGGGCAGGCCCCTGAGGTTACCAACGACGAAGCTGGACAGCAACCAAGGAACCGTGTTGCTGCCGGCGTCATTAGCATGATCTCTAGCAAGCCGGCTAAAAGCAGTAGCCAAGATCGACCTGAGGCCACACCCAGCAGCAAGAGAGTGAGGGTAGGGGTTAAGACTGATGTCATTAGTTTTAGTGACGACGACTTGACATATGTAACCTCCCCTCATTCTAACCCTCATGTTGTATCTACCGTCGTTTCAGATGGTACGCTAGACTATTAGCTAAAACAAGTTTTTATCGATAATGGAAGTTCTCACAATTTACTATATCTTGATACTTGTTTTAAACTTGGATTAAAAAAGAGTCAGATAAGAGCAATCAAGAGCCCTCTGTATGGCCTCTACAATGAACCAGTACCCATGTAGGAAGAAGTCCGACTAGAGGTCACAATGGGGACTCACCCGCATACAGCCACACTGGCGCATACGTTCCTCATCATCAACCTGCCACTAGTCTGCAATGCAATCATGGGCTGACCGTTCCTGACCACCTTCAAAGCGGTGATATCGATCCCTCACTTGAAAGTGAAGTTATCGACTCCATGCGAGATAGGATAGGCGTTGGGCGACCAAATAATGAGACGGAATGCTACCTATCCCAGGTTGCTCCCACCGCCCGTAACAGACCAGCAGAGGATCTAGACTTCCACGACAAATACACGCTACAACAAGCTAAATTTGGCAACACAATGAAACTAGTCCCCTTAGACCCCAACGAACCAAAGAAATGCGTGCACATCGGCAGTTCCCTTTCGACACCAATCCGCAACCAGCTCGTGGACTTCCTCAGGCAGAACTCTGATGTCTTTGCATGGATTCCTGCGGACATATCTGGGATACCAACTGGAGTAATGGTACACATGTTAGATATCGATCCCGATCACAAACCTGTCAGGTAGAAACGTAGGAACTACTCAATCAAAAAGTTGATAGCCATAAGAGAAGAGGCGAAGAAGCTACTCGACGTGGGATTCATAAATGTGGTCTAGTACCCAGACTAGCTGTCGAACGTCGTCCTCGTGAAGAAAAGTAGCTGCAAGTAGCAGTTGTATGTCTACTTTACCAATGTGAATAAAGCCTGCCGAAGGACAACTTTTTGCTTCCAACAATTGATCAGTTGGTGGACTCCATGTCCGGATACAAACTCTTGAGATTCATTGATGTCTATTCAGGCTACAACCACATAAAGATGAGCTTAAATGACGAGAAGTACACCTCATTCATTACCGACCAAGGGACCTACTGCTATAAAGTCATACCCTTCGATCTAAAAAAGGCTAACGCGACCTATCAGCGGTTGGTAAATGAGATGTTCAAAACCCAGATTGGGAGGAACGTGGAGACCTATGTAGACGACATGCTCGTTAAAAGCAAAATCACCAACGATGACGTCCGCAATCTGGTAGAGACCTTTGAAATGCTTTGAGCTCACAAGATAAAGCTCAACCCAACCAAGTGCGGTTCGAGGTGACCTTCAAAAAGTTTCTGAGCTTCATAGTATCCCAGTGCAGAATCGAAGTGAACCCAGAGAAAATAAGGTCCATCCTTGACATGAGCCCTCCGCGATCCATGAAAAAGGTCCAGAAGCTCATAGAGAGACTGGCCGCCCTCTTACGGTTTTTGGCCAATTTAGCAGAGAAGTATTTACAGTTCTTCAATGCCCTCAGAGGAACGAAGGCAACAGAATTTTAGTAGATAGCAAAGTGCAAGGCTATGTTCCAAGAACTGAAAGAATACCTCACCAACCCTCCACTCCTAACCTCTCATTTGGAGAGCAAGGACCTGTATCTACCATGTACTGCGTAAGCAAAGTGCTGATAGATTCGGAGTCCCGCTACCCTCATGCCAAAATAATCGCTCTGGCCCTCATATACTCTGCCCAAAAGCTGTGGCCATAGTTCCAAGTGCACCAGATCATCATACTGACTGACCAGCCTTTGAAAGTAATCCTACAGTAACGAGAGATGGCCGAGCAACTGGTCAAGTGGGCCATAGAGTTGGGCGAGTTCAACGTGGAGTTCCGACCGCAGCCAGCCCTAAAGGGTCAAACCCTTGCAGATTTCATGGTCGAAACGGCGACTCGTGCTCTCGACGGCCCAGACCAAGTCAAAAGTACGAGCATCACGAGCACTCTTGTACGGGCCCTTCATATTGATAGATCGTCCACACAGGTAGGTAGTGGGGCCGGAGCCATACTCGGAACTGTAGACAGCTTGGAGATAAAATACTCTCTAGTGCTCGGATTCCCAACAACCAATAAAGTGGCGGAATACGAGGCCCTCCTTACAGGGCTCAAATTAGCTAAGGAATGCTTGTCAAAAGTGCAGATCATTTACAGCAATTCAGAGCTAGTGGTCAATCAGATTCAGGAAACTTTCGAGACATCAAGTCCCCAACTCACCAAATACTTAGCAAAGGCGAAGGGCCAGGGCCATGCCCAAGCCCAAGCGTTCAAAAAATTCGAGATTGTGCATATCTCGAGGGCAGTAAACTAGAAAACCGACCAGTTAGCCAAGACCAACGCGACGGGATCACAGGAATAGTATGCTAGGAGCATGCAAAAAGTCCTGACCGCACCCAACATTGACGACCCAAAGTGCGAGATGCTGCAGATAATCGAGGCCGACAATTAGATGACCACGTACTGGAAGTATTTGACGAACGGAACACTACTGGAGAACTCAGAGGAAGCCAAGCGAGTAAAAAAGACAGTTGGCTCATACGCAATCATCAATAGGAGGTTGTACCGACGAGGATACTCGACCCCTACAATGCCTCTCGCTCAAAGAAGCCGAATACGCGTTGGGCAAAATCCACCTCGGCGTCTATGGCTCGCACGTCGGAGGAAAGAACCTCTCATTCAAAACTATGCAATAGAATTTGTTTTGGCCCACGATAAAGCAAGATGCCATGGACTTTGTCAAAAAGTGCAAGAGTTGCCAAGTTTACGGATCCATGAGCTACCAGCCACACACAGAGTAGCAAAGCCTGCAGCTCCTGTGGTCGGTCATACAATGGGGGCTCGACATCCTTGAGGCCAAGAGCCCATGCCCTTGGCCTCCGGGCAAAGAAAATTACTTATTGTTGGGGTCGACTACTTTACCAAGTGGGTTGAGGCCACTCCCCTGGCATGCATAACCGAGTAAAACACAACAAATTTCATCCATCAGAATATTGTTTGTCGGTTCGGGATTCCCGATGTCATTGTGACAACAACAAAATTTAATTCACCGGCAAGCGATTTACCAAGTACTGCATGAGCTTACGCATCAGACTGGTTCACACGTCCGTGGCGTAACCGCAAGCAAACGGTCAAGTCGAGGTGATCAATCGAATGTTGTTGCATGA
This sequence comes from Nepenthes mirabilis, assembly GCA_025585075.1. NCBI lineage: Eukaryota > Viridiplantae > Streptophyta > Magnoliopsida > Caryophyllales > Nepenthaceae > Nepenthes > Nepenthes mirabilis. The sequence goes on along the minus strand of JAODPA010080011.1, from coordinate 16,328 downwards.
GCTGAAGACTAAGCTCAAAGACGCAAGGGGCTCCTGGGCTGACGAGTAACCATCCTTACTATAGTCATACCAGACAACGCCGCAGGAATCGACACGGAAGATGCCCTTTAGTCTATGTTATTAGGTTGAAGCGGTCATCCCCGTCGAGATAGGGATGCTCAACCTTCAAATTTAATGCTTCGACCTTGTCAACAACTCCCAGCGGCTCAAGGAGCACCTGGATCTACTCACGGAAGTTCACAACGTGGCACGCTTAAGGACAGTGGCCTACTAGCAGTGTATCGTTCGGTACTACAACAAGCGGGGGAAAGCTCACTCACTTGAGGTCAGAGATTTAGTCTTACGAAGTATAGAGGTGACAGATAAAACTGCTCACAAGAACAAACTCTCCCTAAATTGGAAAAGGTCGTTCATTGTCTCAGCGATCCTCCAGAATGGGGCATACAAGTTGCGCACTCAGAACGACAAACTGGTCCTGTGGACCTTGAATGTCACCCACCTCAAGAAATACTATCAATGATCCTCGAATGCGCCCAGGTAAGGTGTGCATACATGGTTCAGGGTGCTTGTATATGTATCATGTTTTCATTAATAAAATTGTCATTTTTAGTTTTCTATCTAATTGTTCATGTGAGTGCATGCATGCTTGCCATTTCAATAAGGAAAATGGCTTAAACTGCCTCTAAGCTAGGAGGACGCTCGTCCAACTCACTGGGCATAGCATTCCACTAAGCGCGATATGCAACGACACCCTGGACCGAGGACGAGCACAACGCAAACGGCTCCCAAAATAGGCCTCGATAATGATAGCAAAATAGCTTAGCTGACACAGCAAGAGAAACAACAACACTCAGAGATGCTGGTGGACAAAAAGACTATACTTCATTAATCATTCAAATTGAGAATAACAAGGCCACTCGTAAGACTATACAGGGGAAAATATACAAATGATCTGGCTACTCTAAGTACTTTTGGGCCCTGCTCCCTCCGAGAAGTCAGTTAGGAGAGAGCTTTCCCTGACTCCGTCATTCCTTGGATCAAAAATCCCCTCAGAGACGCCCGAAATCGTAACGGATGCTATGTGACAACACAGACGTATGCCGTCCCAGAACCTCGCGTTCAGCACCCGTGCCATCTCCTCCAGCGCAACTCGAGCTCACAAGTCGGCCTCAGCACAAGCACTCCAGTACTGAAGGTCAGAAATGCAGCTGCGAGCCGCCGGCAGCTCACCCTTAGTTGCTCGACTTGCTGCTTCAGGGTTGTGATCTCGTCCTCTAGGCATCGCATTGCTGCCCGCTCGGCCTCTTCTCAAACTCGGTGGAGAGCTCGTCCTGTTGAAAGAGGGCTATCCAGATGAGGTGAACTGCAGCCGAGCTCTACAAGAGAAAAAAGAGATAGAAAACCCGTGAATCTGGAAAATGTGGGAACATATTACAGAAAAGAGACGAACACATCCCCTACTTAAAGAAATCGTACCTCGACAAAGGGCTCCTCTACAGCACTAGGCAAATCTAGCGCAACCTCAGGTACGATCATGCCTGGGGGCTCTGGCTGCTTGGCAGCCTCCACCCTCTGGCTTTCAGGGTCTCGCATAAGAGTTTCCATGGCAAACCCCGCAGATGTCCCAGCTTCTGCAACAAGTTCGGGCTCTGCAATAAAGAGCACAAATGACCCCACAACCGGCAGGACGACGGCCTCTAGAGTATCCACCAACTCAGCGTCAGGCTCAAGATCCACTACCTCAACAAGCTCGACAATGCCAACTGTCGCTTCCTCGATGACCGCAGCGGCTTCCTCCACAGTAGGATTAGCTGACCAATCGCCATGTGAGGGTCCTGCCTCGACGTCAGAAAAGGAACTCGGTGCAGACCCCTCAACCGGTGGATGGTTAGTGAAGGGAATGTCGTATTCTGCCAAGGCGACAATAGGAATCGGCGAGAACTTAGCAGCTCCCTCCAATGGCTGGGACTCTTGCTCCTGTGAGACAACGATGGCTCCAGCGGGTACCATCGGGGTGGACCCAGAGGATTGGCCTAATGCGGCCAACATAATGGGGGCCCTCTTGCGCGAAGTGCCTCCTGCCCGCCTCAGCCTCTTCAGCACCACCATGTCCTCACTTGAGGAGGACTCTAGGGAAGACGACAAACCACTCTACTAGGGAAGCTCTCGGGAATGCTCTCGAACGACCAAAACTCCGGCCTTCCTCATCTAGACGACAGTCACTACTCATTGCCCTTCGACTCCCACCTAACGGCCTCGAAAACCTCGGGGGTTAGATAATACCCCTGGGTGTAGAATGTTTGAATCACCGCCCGAATATGATCCGTCAACTTCTCCTCTCCCTCCTTCTACTTGCTCACCCTCTGTGTAAAGAACTTGCCCATGAAGCCCCACTTTTTGGGGATATCCCACTCAGGAGGAGCTGTCAAGAATAGGAAGCGATCATTTCAGTTCTTTGTGGAATCAGGGTTCATCTCACGGAAACAAAAGCCAAGACGGGGCGACATAGAAAATCTAGTCATCCAACTGGTTGAAATGGAAGATCACCTTCATTGAGCGCGAGCGAAACACGCAACCATGGAGGTGAACAAAGACATACATGGATACCAGATAACGCACGGCATTGGGATGAAGCCATGCCATGGGACACCCAGTGCCGAAAAGATCCCATACAAATCTAGCACCGCTGGGAAACGGAGCCCACCCTTTAGGTGGGACTCGTAGACGATGATGAAGCCCTTTGGAGGTGTATTCGCATTATCCTCCCCACCAGGAAGGAGGTGGGCCAAGTTGCTAAGAATGTGGTACTTAACCAATAAAGCTGTAACGGTGCTTGTTGAAAGGGCCGACCTAATCTCACCAACTCTCTGACGAATTGTAAGAGGCGCAGAACTCTTCTTCTTCGCCATTGATGTAAGAAACAAGAGAATGGTGTCAGGAAATGTCATTTAAATAGGCAGCCAAGAGAGTTTTCACGCGGTGTCATGCAGGAAAACTCAAATATTGTCCCTAACGATGGCCGTGACACGCGCCCCTTCAACAGGACGCAGCACGTCTATCCAAATCAGCCCATCATGGTGCCTGACAGGCAGCCTTACAACTCATGCCGCAGCCGTTCGTCGAATCCCGACCGTCACACCAAACAATTAATGCAAAGATGCCAGTCATCAAGGACGACGATAGTAGTGATTGGTCTGACTTCCAGGTCGGAAGCGCAATGCACGACATTCAAAAACAAGCTACTATAAGTAAATTGCTTTATCAAAAAGAAATTTTACTAATGAAGTTTCTTTACAGATAAGGCCGACTAGTGGGCATAAAATACAACAAAGCTATCTACGCTTCTTAGGCTCAACAGGATCAAAAGTCGAGAACTCAATCAGCTCCGATCGCATCAAAGCGCTCATGTTCCGGGAATCTAGGAAGCTCGTAGAGAAGCGAGGTGCCACCAGAGAAGCAATCCTTCGGCTAAATCGAATCCCTTCTTGGAATCGCCCCTCTAGCATCGGAGTCAGTTCTTCTAGGCGAATCCCGAACCTCAGCTCAGCCTCTAGCCGCGCCTAGACAACATGCTCGTCTCGAAGCCGCTCTCAGCACAACTGGAGCTCCCCCTGGAGAGTCACGATCTGACTCTGAGCATGGGCATTGGCGTCGGCTGGCTATGATACCCTTGCCTTTGAATCCGACTAGGACTGTTCAAAATGAGCCGCCTGTGCTCAACTCTGTTCGACTTCGGGGCGGCGGCCTGCACCTAACACTCGGTTTCCTCAACCGCTTGCCGTGCATGAAGGATCAGTCGACCAACATCCTCCGGACCCCAAAGCCGAGAGGAGTTGGACGACCTTTCAAACTCGAAGCCCGACGGCGCCCTCAAGAGCCTCATTGGCCTAAGGACTGACGACTCTGATTGGCAGCCTCCTGCCGCTGCAATGTCAGAATCTACCTCATCACACCTCGTTGGCTATGGTTCCTCCCATCTCGACTCCTCAGTGAATGGCTTAGATTCTGAAGAAGGGGACGATCCAACTAGCCAGCCTAATAGCCCTGGGGCATAATCGCGCCTCTCATTAACCATTATAATGATCACAGCTAAAGGAAAGAAAGAATTACTACAAACTCAGAGTTAACATCTCATAGCAACGAACGAATGCCCAAAATGGGGAGGGAACTTTGGCATTTAAATAGCCAAAGCCCCCTAAAGGAAAAGACATCAGTTAACAAAGACAAGATATGCGGCCACCCAACGAGATTCGTCCACGAGGTGAAGTCCTGAAGTACCGCTCCCTTTCAAAGAGAAATAATTACAAACGCGATGGCTTTGCGGCTCCCAGTGCATTAAATGCACAAACGCGACTTGATTGACGCAACCTCCATTAGCAGCGTTCAATTACCCAAGAAAGGATGCGAGCGGCACAAGCCCCCAAACGGCTCCCATCGGGCCTTCCCATCAACGATCTAAATACGAACTTGAGGGATGGACACCCACAGAGACAGTTGCAAGCCGCTTGGCACTCAAAATGGACAACTGATCAAGCATGTATGGCGGCGAGAGGGCCCTTCGGCCATTGAGTCATACCAAACAGTAGTAGAAAAAATCGATGGCACAAGAGATAAAGGCAAATATTGACGCTTTTATTCATTAAAATATTCTTTACAAAATACAAGGCTTGTGTCAATGCAAGTACAAAGAAGAAAACAAAAGTGAAGCAAAATACAATGAGCAAAAGAAAAGCGGTGCGTGCTGGGAGGGCTCAATCCATAGCAAAAATGCGACATCATGGGGAGTCCCCTCATTATGGTTGATCTACCCCGATGCTGATTCCCCCCCCCCCCCAATGGGGTGAATTGGACGCAAATCCCTAGCTGCCGACGAGTCTAACTCAATCACAGCATGGGAAAACCTTCATTCGGGGTTGACCAGCCACAAGAGCAGGAGGCAAGCACTTCCAAAGGTCGGAGAGCCGGAATCAGGGTTCTTGCCTCCCAACGCTCCTCCAGCTGCTGAACACCCTGGCCAAGCGAGGAGAAGGTATACAACGTTTGCAGAATGGCCGAACTACCCTCGTTATAATGAGAAAACATTCATAAGAAGAGCACGACGACAAGCTTCAAAAGCAGCCACGAGTCTTGCGTAGATCCATCCAATTCCCATGCAGAACTCCATGGTGTATGGGGCAAGCCAAAATCTCTACATTGCTTCCCCAGTGAAAGAATGAGCTTGGGTCCCCAAAGTGTGGGAACCCTCCAATTTATAGCCGCACAGGAGGCCCAGCGAGCTCCCAAAAGAGTGCTCTATCTAATAACCGTCAATCAGAAAATAGGAAACCCACCACTACGGGGCCAATTCTCAGACTACGAATTTTTTCAAATAGAACATCAAATCTCTGCGGTGCCCCTGAAAAGCTACATATTTGCATGGGGAAGGAATGATGACCCTTAGATCTGAAGCTGGCGCATCTCGAGAAGACATATAAAAGCTGGCAGCGGGACCCATTTTCTGACATACCAGGGCCTGGCAATGGGCCATCCCAGGCATAGGGGCTAGTGATGGGTCTAGTATGGATCTGGGCCGAAACCAATAAGGTACATTAAATAGCAAACAGACCCAACCAGCAGGCGGGCAAGTCAGGTGATGGCGATCCAAGAGATTTGGGGCAAGGCCCACTAGGCGCCTCTGACGCTCACCTAATCGTCTTCACCTGTGTCTCTCCCAAAACGGCTGCAAACTGGTAGCGCAAAAGGCACAGGTTCAAGGAATGTTAGCCAATGGGAGATGGGGTCAACCTTGGCAAGCTACGTCGCCTGCCGTCTTAGCAACAGCTTAACCAATCTCAACAAAGTCAAACAGGCCCCGTGTCAGTCACGCCCGACAATAGTCTCCACGCCACCACAAGTCGACGACTAATACTGCTAACTATCATCAAAGCTCTACAGCCAACGAATACAGGCAAGCCACCTAGAGGTTCCTGCGCCTAAGAGCTTCCTCCACAAAGCTTACAAATACCTTCTCTCTCAATGGAGAAGAGGATCCCCATTCTTGACAACTTAATCGGTGACCTGAGATCTGAGATCGACCCCAACAGCTTACACTCAAACAAACGAGGAGAAAGAACTAGCTCTCTTTCCTTGAAATTGCTGCCTCAATTCGGCAATTTTAGTGAGCCACTCTCAGCAGTGCACAATAAGAGCATAAGCCTCCTCCGAACACCATACACACCCCATACATACTAGCATCCGTGGATTCCCTATCATGTTTACCTTCACGCTTCCATTTTTTCACCCCCTGGAAAAAATTTTTGACTTGAGCGTTGAAGTGTTTATGATGGGAGAATATTCCGTTGTCCCCTAAACTCTTATTCGTAGTTTGTGGTGCGTAGGGCTTAGATTGAAGTATGCGACAATCGGACCCGTTCGTGATCCACCCGAGATGAGGAATCTAAAGGCTCCCCAACCCGTACAAAAACCCAAGCTCAAGGACGCATCACTTTCTATTTTTCGATTTATGCCAGGAAAAATAAGAGACATTTTTTAACTATAAGTCTATGCAACTCTTGTTATTGTAAAGAAAGAAGAAGATAGAGAAGTCATCATTTAATTTAGTAAGAAAAAAACATAACCGTATATACAAGTATGTCATTTATGTATCAATATCCATTCTATTATAAAATAATATAAAAAATTGACAATTAATACGATAATTTAGATCTTATAAAATTTAAATTAATGTCTTCAAAGAGTATAGCTTTTATTTGAAAAAAAATTAGGTTAGGAACCATATTCATGTAAAAAGATTATATTCAAAAAGTGTTGCAAGCACAAGCCTAATAGAAGAGCCATCCCAAAAAGACGACCTAGTAAGAGGGAGAACCTTCCAAATTTATAAGCCAACTTTCTTTAGGCTCGCTCACCGATATAGGACTTGCAATATTCCTCCCTCTTTCGACAGTTATTGATCTCAGTGGCTGCACTCTACGATATTTCTCTCAGTAGCTCTCACTTTACGATACTTCACTCGATTTTTCGGTCAACCCCTCTACAAGTAGTTCTTTCTGGTCAAAATCCTCCGCACGTATCCCTCTCCAAGCCAGGACCGATCTCAATAAGAGCACTACTATTGTAAGTATAAATTTAAGGAAAGAACCCATCCTAAAAGTACGCATTAATATGAGGAAGAGCCCCCCAAATTTATAAACCAACTTTTTTCAGATTGACTACTCGATGTGAATTGCAACAGAAAGACACATACCAAATATGAAGTCCAAATGACAAATTCCCTCCACCACAACTTCTCATGAGAATGTGAAACTTTATTTAATATTGAGATTTATGTAGTGTGTGAACGTTTTGGATTCAGATTCAAAAAGATAATGACCAAGAGAACACCATGGATAAAGAGGTTTCAAAAGATACCAGCAATGCTCGACCCAACATTGAGCTCTCTACTTCGAGGAGGGCAAAATCATGACAAGAGGAAGACTACATTAAAATAAAATAATATATCAGTATTTGACTATAGATATAGATCATTGATTCCTTACAGATCAACGGGAGAATTCAAGACCTATATGTTACAAAAGAAGGATTAACAAAACGAATATTGATTGAACATTGGAGCAAGCGCTAGGGAGAAATTTAGAAAAGGTGCAATAGCCCCTGTCCTAAGATACACAACCAATTAACTATCAACTTTTTTTCAATTGTTACTTTTGGCTCTAAACTACATAGCCCACCAAACCTCATTTATGAAAATCCAAAAAATTTCAACTCTCGAATATCTGCTCTCTTCCCCATTGAGAATGACACTAGCCAGCAAGCATAAGGCATTTACTCCACTTAAAAATACATATATCTTCAACAAAGATAGCATTTACTCCTTCGATCAACAAAAAGCTACTCTAAGAGAGAAAATTTGACTAGGTAATCAGGAATCAAGATCAACTTAAGCACATGCTTTGAAGCCTAATCCTCATAAAGACTAGGTATCACTTGGCACCTAAGTCTCAAGAGACCTCACTCGTACATCTCCTGTCGAGCTCGTTCAAACACTCGATCCTTTTTACGATCACTCACCTAAAATATGAGTCTCATAATGAAGTTCAAGAGCCTAGCAATTTCTTTATTTGCCTTACTTTCTCAAACTTATACTTACTTAGAAATCAGATAAGTTTATCAGAGAGAAAAACTTAGGTCCCATTAACTTTCTGATTTGTAATGCATACAAATAACGTCGTTACATTTGAACTCAAATTATTTTGAGAGATCATCATTCTGGATAAGGCTTCAATTTAGGTACTCATCAGGATTATTACTAGTAATTTTAATATGAAGAATTTAGATCATGAAAATAATTTATTTATATATTTATGTTTATTTGGGTGAGTAAACTTTACATTAACATAAAAGATACATAAGTAATGTTAAATAGATGGGTCAAAATAGACCAAGAAGTATGAAGTTTCAAGGGCCAAACACACATACAAAAGAAGAAAAATCCACCATAGAGGGAGCCCCCTACACACACACACACACACACAAAGATGGACGCATCACAAACCAGCAGAAGGAACCAAAAATGTCTGTGTCAAATAGGAATATGAATGCCAAAGCTGAGAAGCCAATCTTGGACCGAACTAGGCCGCTGCATGATAGGTTTTTTTTTTTCGAAAGATTCATATAATATCTACAGTGGATTGATGAAAAGGTACGTTACCTTGCCCAAACATATTATTATTGTAAGCTTTCGAAATAAAGAAAACAGTGGCTGCAATAGCAATATGATGGGGCAATATTCATGAGTTGACTATCCTGCCAAATATTAGTAGCCTAAGTAGCACATTTCATAACAAGCCAGATAATAAATGTATAAGAAGAGTGGTATCCCTCCCCCCAAACATGGCGGTGCCATTGAACCTTATTGTAGGGGAGTTGGAAAATGCACCAAAGTGGCACATCCAGAGAATTTTTCACTGTGCTTCAAGGACAAATAGTAGATTCTTTAACATTTTGCATGAAAAGGTATGAAAACTAGAAGGAGATTAGACCTCCTATAACATGATGTGCAACTGGAGGCTATCAGTAAAAGTTACCCTGAATAACAGAAGGCACTTTCGCTTCACGGCCGAGGTCAATTCTAAGAGTAATGCACGTTGGGAAAGCATTTAAAAGGTGCCAACAGGGTGCCGAGAGTTAAGCAAAAGAAAAGAGCTTTCACCATTTCCAATAATACAATAAATGAAAGTTCAGATGCGGGTATGAAGTTTCATGATCATTTGAAAGTTTCATGGGATTCATTGGAAACCCTTGATAATTCAAATATATCAATCCTTGATACTATTCAGCTTGATATAATTGACCCATATAGAATTAGAGTCCTAGTCAACCAGACGCCAAAGATAACAAGAGAGGACGGCTTTGTTTCATGCGAAAATGTTCTTAATTCCCCGGCTACCTTGCAAATATCCCCCAAGCCACTTTTGCCCTCAGCTAGACCAAGCCACAAAAAATGCCCAAGGATCATATCAATCTTTTTAAGGATGCTTTTAGGAAGGATGAACGAAGAGGACAAATAAGTGTTGGAAACCGAATCCCATATTTGAACCATAAAAAAATTAATTAATAATACACAGCAAGCTAATAACAACCATAAATAATGAAATATACATGATTTTATGTGAAAAAAGTTTTTTTTTAATGAGGAAAAAAAATCATAAAACTATAAGTTTGAAAAATATCCACTATATGATGTGCTTAATTACAAATAGTAAAAGAAAACAACACATTATAATAAATAAATTTGAGTAATAAAGAATATAAGATAAAAGAGAAGAAGTACGACCGATAAAATATCCTTCGCAATTTCAAAAATAACTTACCCAATGTCATTAAAAAATAGAGCCCGATTTGGAACTTAATCAGATGAGCAAACTGTCCTCTTCTTCCTTTTCTCTCTTTTTCTTTTTCTTTTCTCACTGTATCGGCGCTCAATATCTCAAAAATCACAATATGTAACTCTAAAAATTTTATCATGGCGTTTTATATCAGGAATAGCGCTCGAGCGCTCATCAAAGCACTCATCAAGCATGTGTCGCGCACAAGCCCACTGTATAATTAACATACAAGTGCTACTCAGACTCGCATTAAGTACAAAACAATCTGGACAAATCCCCCTCGTAGGCCTCTTAGGCGCTCTTTAAGCGCCCCCAATCTGGATATTGTGTACATGCATGCCTCTCAAGCACCCCTCGATATCCTTAATGTGGACATTCAGAGTTCGTGCGTAAATCAGATGCCTATCATGCGCCGTTCTGTAATTTTCTTCCAATCAGGTCATTACACATGCATCGTCGTGTGTGCCATCGAACAACACATCAAATAAATATAGGACTCACAAGGAAGTAACCCACAATGTAATAAACTTTTCCTCACGACCTTGTGGGGGCTACCACCATCCCAACTACGGTTCGGCAAGCTTTGAGATTTTTTTATACCATTTTGGTTATCATGTTAGATCTATTCTTCTTGATTCAGACCTTATCCAGTGTTAGCAGCTCTAAATTAATGACACTCACCTAAAGATATCTCATATTAATATGTTTTGATTGAGAAAGAAATAATGAGTTTTTACAAAGGTGAATAACGCTTTAATTGTTACAAAGCAACACATCATTCTTACTTGAAGTTGAGTTTTCGGATAAACTTTCTCATTTATAATATCTTCTTACTTACCTCCATCATTGCAATGAATTCCACCTCAATGGTAGAGAGAATAATACATTTTCACAATATGGATTGCCACAAAATAGCTCCTCATGTGAACATCACTAGATATCCCGAGGTGAATTTTTAAGAAGCAATATTACCCGTCATATCTGTATTAATATACCTTATTAGAAGCGGCTTATTATTTCTAAAACATAGAAACATCTTGAAAGTTCTTCGGAGATATCTCAATATCTATTTCACCACGGATCAATACTCATTTCCGGGGTTGAAGAGAAATCAATTAACCGTTTCAACTGCATAAGCTATATATCCGACCTCATACACATCATTATATATATCAAGTTGCCTACAGTTCAAGAGTAAGGGATGCTTCTCATACTTGCATTTCCCTCATCCATGGAAGGGTATTATCGATTACTTAATTTGAAGTGATTGGCCAACAGAATGCTTATCAATTTAGATTCTCTACATTAAATTGTTGAAGCACCTTTTCAGCGTAGGTTTTTTGGAACATCCACAATTTCTTCACCTTTCAATCGTAAAATATTCTTATGTCAAGAATTTATTTCGCCACCCCAATTCCTTGACGGGGAGGGATTTTCTAAACTACTGCTTCAATTCGGTGATTTGAGAGGTTTTCACCTAATATAAAATAAGAGAATAACGAAATTATCTTCTGAAAACTTTTGAATAAAATTACAACGGTTTGAAATAGTCTTTTGATATTCTTGACTTATCATAATAGACTTAAATTTCTTATACGGCTATCTCGAGGCTAACTTTAACCCGTAAATACTTTTCTTTAGACGACAGACAAGATACTCCTTCCCCTTAACTCGAAATTCCTCTTACTGCTCCATATAATTTTTTTTCCTCAATGTTACAATGAAGAAAAACTATCCGCACATCGAATTATTCAACTTTTAGATCAAAGATCACAGCCAATTTAAGAACCACTCTAATTGAAAATATCTTCACAATAGGAGCAAAAATCTCCTCAATGTCGATGCCCTTCCATTAATTGAATCATTTCATAACCAATCTTATTTTGTACCTTAATTGTAAGCTATTCTCATCAGTTTTTATACAAAAAATTCACTTATTCTTCAAAATTCATTTGCCCTTAGTAAATTTGGTTAACTCGAACATGTGGTTCCATTATAATGACTTCATCTCATTTTGCATAACTTTCATTCGCTCGGATTTACACTCATTCTCCATTACTTCATTAAAACTTTCGGGTTGTCCACTTTCGATAAGTAACACATACTTATCAACAAATAGGCAATAGTAAGACATTCGATTTCTCATGGATCGTCAGATTGGGATAGTCTCAACATCAAAAATATCATGGTGAGCAACGTTATCCACATTTGTATCATCCACTCCATCAAGTATAGGAGTGCAACGATTTTCTTCTCCTCCAACATCACCTTGATCACCATCTTCATTTCGAATTGGCATCGGTGTCAAGAATTCATGATTCATATCATAAAGCTGACTATTGTTATTATCAGAAACAATTTTCTCTACTTTGTCGATATCTTCAATAGTCTCATATTCGATGAATATCACATCCCTCGACCAAACAAGTTTCTTTTCTATCGGATTATAAAATTGATAACCCAACTCATCTTTTCCATAACCGAGAAAATGTACTGTCTCGTCTTCGATTTCAACTTGGACACCTCATCCTTTGGGATATAGACAAGGACTTGCACCCAAATACATACAAATGGTCATAAAAAACCTCCTTTTCAGACCACATCTCTTTTGGTACTTCTCCAGTTAATGGGTCATTTGGTGATAGGTTGATCATGTGAGCCATAACATTCAATGCTTCCCCATAAAATGAGCCGAGGAGTTTTGCCTTCGAAAGCACGCAACAAATTCTCTCAGTTAACGTCCTATTCATCCTCTTGGCCACACCATTCAGTTGCGTTGTCTTTAAAGGAGTCTTTTGGGTTAAATTTCGGGGATCCGATAATATGCATCAAACGCTCCAATATATTTTCCTCTATTAACACTCCAAATGCACTTCAACTTATTCTCTATTTGTCTCTCTACTAGGGTATGAAATTGTTCAAATACATCAATAGCTTGATCCTCCGACTTCAACAGATATAACCATAATTTTTTCAAACAATTAGCAATAAACGTGATGAAGTAATGTACTCTTCCAAGTGTCTTTAATTTAAAAGGGCCACATATGTCGATGTGGACCAGCTTAAGAAAATATTTATTTTTTTGTGAACGAGTTTCCATGGAATGAAACTTTCTATTACTTTCCCGCTATGCAATAAGTACATGTCTTTAATTTTACTTCATCCACACCCCAAATGAAGTTCTTTTTAGCTAAACAATTTATCCCCTTTTTACTCATGTGGCCTAAATGTCGGTGCTACAAGTCCAAAGTTTCATCACTTCTAGCCATATGCACATCTCCGGTTGAAACTAAAGCTTGCAACACATATAAGTTAAAAATCTTCTTTCCCCAGGTAACAATTAGAGATCTTTTGGTCAGCTTTCATGCCCATTCACAAAACGTATTATAGAACCCTTTTGTCAATAGACTTACCCACTAAAATGAGATTCAATCGAATATCCGAAGCGTATTGTATATCCCTCAACATTAGATTGGTTCCATTGTTTATGATTAGGGATACGTCGCCACAGCAAACAATTTGGGACATGCCTTTATTTTTCATCTTTAACATTCTAAAATTATCGAGAGTATAAGATGTGAAGAATTTTCTTCTCGAGACGACATAAAGTGATGCACCGCTATCAGCCACCCAATTTGCCTCACGTTCAATCAAGTTGATCACTTCTTTTTCTTTACAAATTAGAAGAAGATCGGGTTTGGTAACAACTGAAACTCTCCTCGTATTGGGACTCCTCAACCTTTTTCTAGTTCCCATCAATATTTTTACCCTTCCACTTATAGCAATACTTCTTAACATGTCCCCTTTTCTTACAATGATAGCATTCAAAATTTTGATACCTCAATCGAGACTTGTTTCGACTCTTTTCACCAAATTTTGTACCTCGCCCTTTATTTTTTCTCTGTGACTTTGATATTAGCACTTCGGAGTGCGACAAAGAAGAGACTTGTAATCTTTGTCTCATCTCATCATTCAACATGGCTCATTTGGCTATCTTCATCACCACACCGTTTCGAGAGGTATTGGCGATGGTAATCCTTATCACCTCCTATGAATACTGTAAGATGGTCAATAGTTATAAATCTAACAACTCATCATCAAACTTGATATCCATACCACTCAATTGGTCGACAATTCTTAGAACTCATTCAAATGATCGGTTATAGACATACCCTCTTTATATCTCACTTGTATCAATTTCATCAAGTGATACAATTTGTTATTACTGATTTTCAAGGTATAAAACGTTTTGAGTTTCTCTCACAATATTTTTACATATATTTTATTTTAATTATGATTATACACATAATCGTCAATAAATGGCTAACTATAGTCACAAACTTATTCAAACTTAAATACCCATTCTTTTTCATATTTTGACTTAGGATTTTGTATAATAAATACCGAAAGATGTATTATTTTAATAAATAATAAATCTTTCATATTGCTCATCCAAATATCATAGTTTGAGTCATTAAAGCAAATTATTTTATTTTCAACCTTCATTTGTTCAATACATGATAATAACAATTAGATCTCTGATACAAATTATTAAGAATTGAATCCATTATTTGAACCGTGAGAAAGCAAATCGATAATGTATAACAAACTAATAATAATCACAAATAATAAAACACATAAGAATTTACATGAAAAATCCCTTTTAAATGAGAAAAATTACACGATTATAAGTGCGAAGAATATTCACTATCGTTGTGTTCGGCTACAAAACTCTAATAAATATAAGAAAATAATTCCTTATAATAAATGAGCCTAAATAATAAAGAGCACAAAATAAAAGAAAAAAATACGATCAATAAAATGTCTTTTACAACTTTAAGAACAACAAATTCAAATTTGGTAGATAGTGGAACACGATTCAAAACTCAATTGGATAAACAAATATTTCTCTTCTCCCTTTTCTCTTTATTTCTCTTCCTTTTCTCACTGTAACAGTACTCAATATCTCAAAAATCACAAAGTATAACCTTAAAAATTGCATTAAGGCATTTTATATCAGGAATAGCACACCAAACGCCCACCAAGTGCACATCTTGCGCGAGCCCATTGTGTAATTGGCGTACAAATGCCCCTCAGACACACATCAAATATTAAGTAATCTGGACAAATCCAGCTATTGGGGCGCTCTTTAAGTGTCTCCAAATTAGATATTGTGCGCATATGCGCCTCTCAAACACTCTTCGAGCACCCCTAATTTTGGGATTTAGCACTTGTTTGTGAATCAAGCATTTGTCATGCACTGTTTTGTAATTTTTTTCCTGATTAGGTCATTACACATGCATCGTTGTGCATGCCATCAAACAACATATTAAACAGATACGAGGCTCATAAGGAAATGACTCATATCCCAACAATAAGCATATATGTTAAAAAGAATCGACTAAATAAGTTAGACATAATCAACGAAGGAAAGAAAGCCAACTATTCCACAAGCAAATTCTTCCGATGCTTTATCGGATTTGACAATCCCAAAGAGAAAGATTAGTTGAAATAAAAGGCATCCACCCTAGATAACAGAAAAAAAAAAAAAAAAAAAAGCTTACCAACAAGGAAGCCAATTAACTTAACAGCAAAAATTAAAAAGAATCAGTCTGTATACCCATATATAAAAAAATAGTTATAAAAAAATTATATATTAGTTACTTCGACCAAAAGTAAAGGCAACGGCCAGTGGAAGGTGCTTTATTTTTCCCTTTCAGTGAAGAGAGACGGAGTTGCTTTAACGAACAGAAAAGGAACTGCGACGAGCCGAGGGGCCTACGCCGCAAAATTACAGCGTGTAATCGAAAGGCCGCTCAATTTTTAATTTTTTTTTAATTTTCAAATTAAAAAAAAAAAAAAAACCGAGCGACCATTTGATTTTATATGAACAGCTGCATTTTTGCGGTGCACAGCCTGAGCTGCGTCTGTGCCGCGAGGCCGCTCGTCCAACTGCGACGGCGATTCGTTTTGCAGTACAATGTACGGAACAACAAAACCTGCCTTAGATTTATTTCTACAATCTCCGTAACCGCAACTTCCAGTAAAAAATTTTTAAAAATTGGCAGGCAAAGACACAACGTGCAATTCAAACTCGCGCAAAGAAACAAAAAATTCTCAGCAAATAATCCGATTAAAAAACTACTCGAGAATGTCAAACAGAGGAAATCTGAAAAAAAAAAAAAAAAAGAGGACAAGAAAAGGCAGCACAATAAACGAGGGAGAAGTGAAGAGTACCTGAAGTTGAATGAAGCTTCCGGATCGCAAGAAGAGGTTGAAGCTGGAAGAAAAGCAGGAGGAGAAACAGAAGCAACCGCGTGCTTGTGATCTTCATGCTAATTTTCTAAGAGAACGGAGAGGCATTAAAGAAGGAAGCAGTTCCACTTCTCTCTCTCTCTCTCTCTCTCTCTATATATATATATATATGGGGTCCGGAGGGGC
>JAODPA010080000.1:0-26867 GCA_025585075.1 Nepenthes mirabilis | reverse complement strand
CACTTCGGATGCCGGCCTCTCAGATCCAAATATTCTTCAAAATTTTCATAATATTCAATTAATTTTTCTCAAACCCGATTTACCCAAAATTACCAAAAATAATAATTAATCTCAATTTAATCCAATATCAATATTTTGATATTTCGGGATGTTACAAGAATATTTTTCTCAAGTTCTAGTACATCTTATTTATTCAAGGGTTAAATCATGTATCGAGTCCTATGAGCCTCTTTTATTATTTCCTCCTTCAGCTCCTTGTTTCCTAGTACACGTAGCTGCTCTCGGAATCTCATAATTCCATCAGAACGCACGCTAAAATCAACTCGGGAGTCTCTGCCAAGGTTGCCAACAATGTCTATCAAAAATGGGTCATTTACTTGCCCTTCCTCGAACCTTTGGAGGATCTCAGGCTGAACCTACAAAAAGGATAACATCATCCTATTGCCCTTGACATAGCGTTGGATATAACAAGACTTCAGACAGTCTGGCATCTCCATCTGTTTAATCTATATCGTCACCAAGAAACAAGTTCAGCAACTCAGGGCATCCGCAACCACATTCACTTTTTTCGATCAATACTAGATCTCACAATCATAATCCTTGATGAACTCAATCTATCACCGCTGCCTCATATTCAGCTCCTTCTGTGGAAACAAATACTTGAGACTCTTGTGGTCAGAGTACACCAGAAATTTCTCACCGTACAAATAGTGCCTCCAAATCTGTAGTGCAAAAACCATGGTGGCTAACTCCAAATAATGGGTTGGGTAGTTCTTCCCGTGGGTTTTCAACTGCCGAGACCGATAAGCAACCACCTTCCCATTCTACATGAGGACACGATTGAGCCCCACCTTAGAGGTGTTACAATACACCTTGAACCCACCAGAATTATTAGGAAGAGTTAGAATTGGGGCAAACGTCAACCAATCCTTCAACTCTTGGAAGCTTCAGTCACACTCTTCAGTCCAATTAAAGATCACTTCCTTCCTCATCAAACGGGTGAAAGGTAAAGTGATCCAAGAGAAACTCTCCACAAAACGACGGTAATACCTGGCCATCCCCAAAAAGCTTCGAACCTCCAACACGGTCGTCAGTCGACTCCAACTAATCACCACCTCAACTTTCTTTGAGTCCACCGAGACGCCTCCATCAGAAATAATGTGGCCCAAGAATACTACCTCATTGAGCCAAAACTCACACTTCCTTAGCTTTGTGAACAACTAATTCTCCCGAAGGGTTTGGAGCACGATTATCAAGTGCCCTTCGTGCTCAGTACAATCCTTGGAATAAATCAAAATGTCGTTGATGAAAACCATGACAAACTTATTCAAGTACGGCTGGAAGACCTGATTCATCAGATCCACAAACACAGCTGGTACATTAGTCAATCCAAACAGCATCATAAGGAATTTGTAATGACCATACATTGTCTAAAATGTTATCCTTGCTACATCCTCCAACTTGATGCGAATTTGATGATATCCGGACTGAAAATCAATCTTAGAGAACACTCAGGTCCCCTATAACTGATCAAAGAGACCATCAATCCATGGCAATGGATACTTGTTCTTTGTTATGATCTTATTCAGCTCATAATAGTCTATACATAGTCTCAGGGTCCCATCCATCTTCTTGACAAACAGGACCGATGCACCTCACGAAAAAACATTAGGTCTAATAAAACCCATATTGAGCAAATCCTGCAACTGCTGTTTCAACTCTTTCAGCTCAGCAGGGGCATATAATAGGGGGTCCTCGATATAGGTGCCGATCCCAGCAAAAGACCAATCCCAAACTCAATTTCACAGTGTGGCAGTAGGGCAAACAACTTGTCTAGAAATACATCTTCGAACTCGCACACAACTAGAACATCCTACGTGAACAACTCCTGACTCTCCACCACACTAGCATAAGCTAGAAAGGCTTCGCACCAGCTCTTCAACAAATGGCAAGCCTGGAGAGTAGAAATAAAACTAGATGCATTCACTCTCCAAACTCCCTAAACATGAAAAGGTTCAAATTTTGAGATAGCAAAGTCTACCCTCTTGTGGAAGCAGTCAATTGTTGCGTGTTATTTAGACAACCAATCCATACCCAAAATGATATCAAAATTACGTATATCTAGGATGATCAAATCAACAACTAAAGACAACCCATTCACCTCCATAGCACACCCCCAGTAAGAGACATCAATCATAGTAGAAGATCTCGTAGGTGTGGATTGACAAAAGAGAAATCAAGGGTCAAAGAAAAGGGTGCAATATGACAAGCCAAACGAAGGGAAATGAACAAATGCGTGGACCCAGAATCAAAAAGCACTGTATAGGAAATACCACAAATAGGGAGTATACCTTCCACAACATCGTCTGATACCTTAACCTCACTAGAAGATACTACAAAAGCTTTTCCTTGTACCACAGGCTTCGGAGTACGAACCTTGTGTGGATTAGGGCATTCTTTAGCCCTATGCCCCTCTTGACCACAATTGAAACAGGCACCCGTTAGCTTGAAACAAGGCCTACCTCCATGCATCTTCCCATAATGCTGACACGGGCCCACTAAAGTTTGAGACGATGCTAAGGTCTGACCACTCTTCTTACTAGAATCTAACTGCTTAGACTTCTTGAATGACCTCCCCGAACTAGCTCTAGAACTAGCACTAACCCCACTCTTGCTCAACGACCGTTTCTTATAGAATTCCTCCTTTGTGAGCTCTTGCTCATGGATCAGGGCACGATCCAATACATTGGCATAGGTCATTGGCTTGAGGGTCACCAACTGCTTGTGGTTATCATCCCACAAGCCTTGCAGAAACTTTCTCATCTTCCTCTCCTCATCCTCAACTATAGAAGAAGCGAACTGTGACAATTCAGTAAACTTAGCGTCATATTCGACCACGGTCCGACTACCCTACCTCAATTGGATGAACTCCTCTTCCTTTTGAACATAGAGGCTGGAAGGGAAGTACTTCTTTAGGAATGTCTCCTCAAACATCTGCCAAGTGATCTCATCCTCAGGCACTCCCAATGCCCTTTTCTTCATCATCCACCAATGATGTGCCTCACCCTCTAGCCAGTATGATGCAAACAAAACTTGATCCTCCTCGGGGTTCCTAATCACTGTGAATACTTTCTTTAGGCTCTCAAACCACGTGTCCGCCTTTATAGGGTCAGGCTCCCCCAGAAATGTAGGAACTCACTCCTAGACGAAGCGATCATATGCGAATAGTCCCAGATTGGCAAAGGCTTGTACGGGAGCTGGACCAAAGATAGGGTCAAGAATTTACTGCTCCATACTCTCAATGATGTTTGCCATATGCCCCAACAAATTCATGTAATCTGCCTCCCGAACTTGGGACCGACCACCACCTTGTGAACCTCCACGTCTAGGCGGCATGCTTGACTTTAGAAAACACTTCTAAAATAAGAATGATTATGGGTTACTCTAAAGATCAAACCCTAATTACGACATCACTATTTACGCATTTAAATAAAACTACCATCCTATCTTGGCCCTAGTCTAAGTTACGCAAGCTAGACTAACTAGATCTATCTATCCTAACTTGGTCCTTCTATATCTACATTCACTTATACAGCCTTAGCCTATACTATCGTAAGTTTTCATATAAGATTCAGATCAATCCTAAGGCATCCCTTTCTCTGATACCAATTGTGACCGATCAAAAATTCTACCAAAACTTCGATAGAGATTTATCTATAAAATGAGTATCTGTCAAATACAAAACCTGTGCAAAACACTATACAGAATCCACAGCAAACATACAACGTAAACATAGGATCCCAATCGCCTCTTCTATGGCGTCGGCTCAAAAAGAATGCCAGCTAGGAACCAATTATAACAATAAAAGATACCTATGGAAGCTACTATATCCATCAATGAACAGCGAAAACTATCTAAAATCTATCATCATCATGACATACATATACATAACCATAAGCATTAAAATAATTATTACAATATCCATGCCTTATATAAAATAGCAAAACTAAGTCCTTGAAATCCTTCCAATTTGTATCAGCCACCTATCCTGTGCTTACAGCCTATTCGGACTCGTTAGGCATAATGGCTTTCTGATCTAGAAGGAAAGAGAAGCATGGGTGAGCTAATAGTTTAGCAAGTGCGCCATATTAAAAAACGGTTGACAACATAAGCGAATATAAGCAAGGGAAAGTGACAAAATCATAAAAGAGATGTATAAACGGGAACATGATCAAATATGCTTTAGAATACACTTTACTTCTCTTTGGGATATACTTTATGCATGATTATTCATCTTTACAGATCAGGGTCAGTAAGCCTTTACTACCTAAAAGTGCGAGAGGACGAAGAAAGGATCATGATACCCTACATGATCTAAGGTCACAAGCTCCTATTATCGACCCAACGGCGAGCCATCTACATATCATGCCTATAGATGGGTCACAAGTCCCCCGCAAGTTTTCCCCTTATGGCCCAGAGGGAGTCCTCGTCCTTCCACAGTAAAATTCAACGGATTGCCAAGAGTATTACCCACTAAGATGCACTGTCAGGATAATCCTTGAGTCTCTATTATAATGCTATTGGCAGGCCAAGGGGTATGACCTCTATATCACAATTCTATAGCCCTAGTTTCCTAGTTTCTTATTCATTTGAGGTAAGGCCCACCACAATTTAATTCACAATATCTCCATCCAGGAGAACCATTCGATCATATATCACATTACAGGTGTGAGATTCCAAAATCAAAAAAGGTATAAAATCAAAATAAAATATTGCTACTTAAAATCAGAGAATTTTGTTCAAGCCTAAACCTTGAGGGTTTTGAGGAAACTGGAACGACTTTATGCCACTAGAAGGCCGAACCACTTCATGGAAGTGCAAGAGGCCGGAGTGAATAATGAAGATGTTGACCGGATTTGAAAGTGTTGATCGGATTTGAAGGTGTTGACCGAATTTGAAAGTGTTGACCGGATTTGAAGGTGATGATCGGATTTGAAGATGTTGACCGGATTTGAAGGTATTGACCGGTTGGCCGATTTTGAAGAGAATATTGACCAGCCGAAATTGACTACCGAATTCAGGAATAAATTAAGGATAAGCTAAAGACAAAGACCAACTTTGCCGATTGGTTAGAACCCAACTAAATTCCAACTGAATAGAGTAAGTGAACTACCCCGTTGACCGTCTAAAAAGAAGTACCAAGTAGGTAACTCACCCTACTTACTTCCACCTAATCACTGCAAAGAAGTACCAAAGTGAATAACTTAACCTACTTACTCCCACCAAATATCTGAAAAGAAGTCCAGGTAGGTAACTTACCCCACCTACTCCACCTAACCCCTCCTCTATATATACCCAGCTTCGATCAGAGAAGCTGGCACGAGCAACCCGTAAGAAGAACAGTAAGGACTAGAGAAGGAGAGAAAGCTTCTAGTCTGTAAGGGTGGACGAATGATGGTAAGGCAAGTGTACACTCCCCCTGTTTTTAAGTTCATGCAAGTGTACCCCCTATTTTTAAAGCTCATGTTTGATTTGCAAGTATATCTGACTTTGATGAAATTATGTTAAAGTAAGTATGATATTGTTCTGATCATCTGAATTAAGGAAGAATTTCTGTTAATTCCATGTTTAACGGAAGCTCTATTCTGCATTCTCATAAAGACCACCGATCAACCTTACTTGTATTAAGCTGTGAAACTGGTATTTATACGGCATTTTGAAACCGAAAATTTGCCCATGAAAGTTGAACCGACCTTGGATCATTTTGAAACTGAAAAGTTGCCCATGAAAGTTGAACCGCATTTTTAAACCGGAACTTTGCCCATGAAAGTTGAACCGCATTCTGAAATCAAAAATTTACCCATGAAAGTTGAACTGCATTTTGAAACCGGAAATTTACCCATGAAAGTTGAACCGGTCTTAGAGCATTTTGAAATCGAAAATTTGCCCATGAAAGTTGAACTGCATTTTGAAACCAAAAATTTACCCATGAAAGTTGAACCAGCCTTAGAGCATTTTGAAACCGGCATTTGCACTGTGATTTTGAAATTGGCACTTGTATTGTAAATTGAAACCAGCTTTGCAATGAAATGTATAAGTTCTACGATTTGAAACTGACTTAAAGTATATGATTTTTTAACTAAGTTCTGTAATCTGAAAACGGCTTGAAGTATATGAATTTTGAACCAGCCTTAAGATATCTGTACACAATCTCTGAAGGGTTAATAGTGATGTTTTCGACTGATACTTTCCGGCTAAGTTCAAATTTTATGAAAATAATGGATACTTTTCTTTCCTTCAACTGACTTTTTTGTGATTTCAATGATATAGGATGGCTAATGAAAGGGGAAGAAGAGATGGCTGGGGTGGTGCTAGTACCTCCAATGATCGAGAGGCTGATTATGTGACCTTGATAGAAAGGGTGACGCATGTTGTAGAGAAGACGAAGCAGCATTGTGTGGCCCTGGTTCTTGCACCACAACCAATTTCAACTATGTACGAGAGGTTTAAGGCAGAAAAGGTGCCTGAATTTTTAAAGAAATCAAATCCGCTGAAGGCAGAAAATTAGATTAGAAGATTGAAGAAAATACTTACCGTTATCCAATGTTCTGATAGTGAAAGAGTTACCTTTCCAACTTATAAATTGGAAACAGAGGTCGATGATTGGTGGGCTGGGAAGAAAAGAGCAATGGGATGATTGGATGAGAAAATTTCTTGGGAGACGTTTGAGGAGGCTTTTTGTGAAGAGTATATTCCTAATAACCTTCAGGATTGGAGGGAAAGAGCGCTTATGAAACTTAGGCAAGGGAGTAGCACCGTAACGGAGTATAGCGCGAGGTTCATCGAATTATCTCATCATGTACCTTTCAGAGGTGAAGATCAATCAAGGATGACCAAGAAGTTCCTGCAAGGGTTAAATGATGAGATTAGGAATCAATTAGTGACCCAGGAGCTTCAGGCTTATACTGAGGTCCTAGATAGAGCCTTGGTACTCGAGAAGGAGTTAGAGATACAAAAATTACTTGTAAAAAGAGCAGCTAGTTGGGCAAGTCCTGGTAGCAGATCAAATATAGAACCACCTGAGTCATCCAAGAAAGTTAGAATGGTAGATGTAGGGAAGAGCACTACCTAAGCTTTATCGGTGACTAGTTCAACTGCTACGTACGCCTATTGTAGGAAAAAGCACACGAAAAAACCTTGTTATAAAGCCATAAGAGCATGCTACAATTGTGAAAAGTTGGGCTACCTAATAAAAGATTGTTTGTTACCAAAGGGACGAAAGAAAAGAAGTCGGTTGTTGTGGCTAGAGTAATGCGATAACAGTGCAAGGCCAGAGATACTCCGAAGGCGGACGAAGGTATTTTCTTAATCACAAAATTTTGATTTTGTTATGTGTTTCCTATTTGCCAAAAAAAAATTGGAATTCTTTCCTAATTGTATAGATATATGTATGCTTTGTGGATTTTGTGAGATTTAGAAACTGTAGCATAGATGAGTATACAATTGGAAGAAAGAATGCTTGATTCATTCGGTCGGCATAGCAAATAAGTTGAACTGATGGTTTGGGATTGATTCTTGAGGAAATGCGATAATACTCAGTGACGTTGGTAAAAGATGCAGTACCTTAGGTTATGAAATTTTGAGTAAGAGGCAAGGTTAAATGAGTTAAGAATGGGTGTTCAGCCTAATTAGAAATTGGTTAACCTTTTTAAGTCGATAGATGACCGTTCAAGAATGTGGCTATGAAGGTTTTAAGGAGCGTATGTATGACCAAGCTAATCTGTTGTAATGAACAATTTAAAGGAAGTTGATTTTGGCATTAGTCTCTAAGAAATTGTGTGGAATTAAAAAGAGTATCGACTAGACACTGTTGATGAAGCCATAGAACCTTCTGGTAGTAGGGCGTGTCAATGATCAGGTAAGTTAGCATAAATGATATGCTTATGAGGAAGATTGGGATATTATTAGTCCATACTAATAGGCAAGCACCCACAAGCAAAGTGGGAGAGATGTCCGTAGGTCGAAATTGCTCCACCTGTAATTAAAATTTTATGATGAGATCTCTGAGGACTTAAGAATGATCCCTTGAAGGAAATCTAAGGTCTTATGAAATTAAAAGAGGTTGGGACAGGTGGATCTTAATATATTCAATGGAGGAGAATACTATGATCAATAGTTGAAGTTAGAAGTCTCCATTTGGATGTATGAAGAACCACTTGGAAGATAATTCTAATCTGATAATTTTAAGAATTATGAAGATGAACTTTCCTGTGTCGCTAGTAAATTGATACTCTTGAGAGAAGTAGGAGAGGAATCCCTTATAAGAGTTATTTTTCATTGATTGAAATCGGTAATCGATCACCCATAGTGATTCCAAATGAGGATTTTGGGTTAAATTAGTTGGTTCATTAGTGTGCCAACAAGGTCTTAAAGCTGTTAGGTATAGGGCTATCGAATTGAACAATAAATCAGAAGCCACATCGAACCTGTGGTAACCACATGAATTGCAGTTTCTGATCTTGCTACGAGTTGAGGGTTTGTGAAAGATGTTTCCCTCGGTATGTGGATTTGGAGATTTTTGAGGCTGTAAAGTGCTAGGGTCTCGAGGTCTTAAGCTATGGTCTGAGATTGTGCCGAATCTATAGAGACTGTTATAGCTAGAACTTCTTATTCTGTTGTAAATTGAGGACCTCTGAGAAATAATTCTAGGGCATGGATATCTTAGAATCAATCTAAATTAAGATTATCTCTTAGGTTGGATGTTTAGAAGGAAAAAGACATGAAATCTAATTGTACCTTGAATTTCATGTTGGGATTTTTGCCGAGCCAGGTAAAAGAACAAAAATACTAGTGACGGTAAGATATAATCAAAGCTAACTGATTGATCAGAGCGCGCAACAGAAGAGTGATAAACCTGTGCATATATAAGGTTGAGGTTAATGTCCAAGGTAAATGCTCAATATTGAGGTGTTTTGCTAATTTCGAGGACGAAATTTCTTTAAGTGGGGGAGAATTGTGAGATCCCGAAATCAAAAAGGTATAAAATCAGAATAAAATATTGCTACTTAAAATCGGAGAATTTTGTTGAAGCCTAAACCTTGAGGGTTTTGATGAAACCGGAACGACTTTACCCCACTAGAAGGCCGGACTACTTCATGGAAGTGCAAGAGGCCGGAGTGAATAATGAAGGTGTTGACCGGATTTGAAAGTATTGTCCGGATTTCAAGGTGTTGACTGGATTTGAAAGTGTTGACCAGATTTGAAAGTGTTGACCGGGTTTGAAGGTGTTGACCGGATTTTGAAAATGTTGATCGGATTTGAAGGTGTTGACCGGTTGGCCGATTTTGAAGAGAATATTGACCAGCCGAAATAGACTACCGAATTCAGGAATAAATTAAGGACAAACTAAAGACAAGGACCAACTTTGCTGATTGGTTAGAACCCAACTAGATCCCAACTGAATAGAGTAAGTGAACTACCCCGTTGACTGGCTGAGAAGAAGTACTAAGTAGGTGACTCACCCTACTTACTTCCACCTAATCACTGCAAAGAAGTACCAAAGTAAATAACTTAACCTATTTACTCCCACCAAATCTCTGAAAAGAAGTACCAGGTAGGTAACTTACCCCACCTACTCCACCTAATCCCTCCTCTATATATACCCAGCTTCGATCAGGAAAGCTGGCACGAGCAACTCGCAAGAAGAATAGTAAGGAGTAGAGAAGGAGATAAACCTTCCAATCTGTAAGGGTAGGCGAACGACAGTCAGGCAAGTGTACACCCCCCCTGTTTTTAAGTTCATGCAAGTGTACTCCCTATTATTAAAGCTCATGTTTAAAATGCAAGTATATCTAACTTTGATGAAATTATGTTAAAGTAAGTATGATATTGTTCTGATCATTTGAATTAAGGAAGAATTTCTGTTAATGCCATGTTTAAAGGAAGCTCTGTTCTGCATTCTCATAAAGACCACCGATCAACCTTACTTGTATTAAGCTGTGAAACAGACATTTATACGGCATTTTGAAACCGAAAATTTGCCCATGAAAGTTGAACCGTATTTTGAAACCGAAAATTTGCCAATGAAAGTTGAACCGCATTTTGAAATCAAAAATTTGCCCATGAAAGTTGAACCACATTTTGAAATCAAAAATTTGCCCATGAAAGTTGAACCGGCCTTAGAGCATTTTGAAATCGAAAATTTGCCCATGAAAGTTGAACTGCATTTTGAAACCGAAAACTTGCCCATGAAAGTTGAACCGGCCTTAGAGCATTTTGAAACCGACATTTGCACTGTGATTTCAAAACCGGCACTTGTATTGTAAATTGAAACCAGCTTTGTAATGAAATGTATAAGTTCTATGATTTGAAACCGGCTTAAAGTATATAATTTTTTAACTAAGTTTTGTGATCTGAAATCGGCTTGAAGTATATGAATTTTGAACCGACCTTAAGATATCTATACACAATCTCTGAAAGGTTAATAGTGATGTTTCCGACTGATACTGAAAATGGTTTTCAGTAAACGATAAGAAGAAAATATTTCTGTTTCTGTTATTGTGGATCCAGGACTGATATACAGTCAGGTTAGGTTCTCCAACATACCTTAGAGCGTTATGGTGGTAATCGAGGATAACTCTGTCTATGGAGTTATATGTGGTCCGCCCCTCCGCAGGACGTTATAATAGGAGGATAGCTTCTATTATGTTCTGGCCGGCGCCTCCTTTGATGTGGGAAGGATCTCGTGATGTGGGATCTTCTGTTCTGTTTATTGCCATTGATTATGGGGAGATGTATACAATCTATCCTCGATTATTCGTCCCCTCCACTAGTAGGGTCTACTAATAGGGTCTTTTACTGATAAAGATGAGATTTCTGTAAAATATGGAGGTAAGACCGACTTCTGCTTTCTGAAACATGAGTACAATGATTTCTGATTTCCAAACCTTGATTGTTTCTATTTTACGTTTGTATCGTGATTCTACTTTCTTATGACATTTATTTATTTATGTTCAACGGTATCTGTTTTATTGAGTTCTGTTATGCATATATGTTTTACTGCATATCTGCATGTACCTTGTTGGGCCTCGACTCACTGTTTTACTGTTTTTCCCCCCTCCAGAGAAAACTGTAGAGTTGTTCCTGACGAGAATGGTTAGAGCTCAATCTAAAGGATTCCTAAAGATTTAAAGTACTTTTGGAGTTATCACGGAGGAAACAGTATTGATAGAATATATATACCAAATTGTAAATAGACCATTACACCTATGTATGCATGAATGAGTTTTTGGGTATGAATATGAATGCTTCGCCAGATTTTTAGAATGGCTTCCGCTGCATATTTTTATAGATATCTTATATGAGTCCTAGATGGCATGTGTGATCCTATGTTTACGTGTTATAATTGTTGTATGCATGTTCTGAGTTACAATTTCTGTCCTGACTAACAGAATCATTTGAGGAAAAAAAATATATCCATTTCGTCACAACAGGTTTTCCTCTGATTACATATATGATTAGTATCTTTCCTTCAGACATAAGTCTTTTTATAAGTCAATTTGGATGCATAGATGAAATAATGCATAGGAAAAATTAGAATCCTTACCACATTAGGCAATTATCATTTATAGGTCCTCCAGGACACATTTCTTCACAAACAAAGCACAAACATATTATCCTAGGCTTACAATTGAATATATACGATTAGACATAGCTTATATAACCATTAATTATGATGGAAGCATATAAAATTCAACATTAGGCTCAAGTGAACAGTAACAGTGTTGATTTAGAACATCCAGACATCGCGAATGGGTCGATACTTGTGTGATCAGACGGTCGACCGATATATACGCATAACTGGAACATGGTGATTTATATTTGAGAGACAAAAGCATAAATAATCGGAGAGAAGGAGGAAATCCCAAGTTGGGCATGCGCCAAACTGGGACAAATGGGAGAGGAATCGGACAATAAACCACAAAAACTTTAGGTACTCATCATGGGTCACATACTTTTTATAATTTGGATGGGTATCGAAACAATAAGACCCAATAAAAAATGAATAAAAATTGAAAAGGAGATAAAAAAGATACGGGAACACTTACCTCGACCCGATTTACCACTTTTATAATGATCTTTCGAACAGATTCGAACTCGTGTGCTTCGATCTTGTGAGGTTCCGGATCTAAAAACTTGATAATGATGAGGTGATTAGTATGATAGGCCTATGAAACGAATAATGTGAGGCTCCGAAATCTAAGACGTGCTAAAAATAACAATGATAATAAACCCTTTTAGAAGCCAAACAAATTAATGATGGAAGAAAAGGTGAAAAAATGCCTAAGTACAGCATGCAACAAAGTGGCACCTGCTGTGCGCCCAAGAGAGGCTTGAGCAAAAAAAATGGCTAAAAATCGGCCTGACTTTGCAAGCCGGAGTAGATTGGCAGGCCGGAGTGAATTCAGGACGGAGTGAATTAGCCAGCCGGAGTGCTTTCTAAAGGAAATGTGACGGAGTGAATTAACAGGCCGGAGTGCTTTGTAAAGGAAATGGGACGGAGTAGTTTAGCAGACCAAAGTGGATTGAGAGGAGAATTCAGGACGGAGTGGCATTACGTTTGATGAAAAATCGGACTGGCCTTGCAGGCCGGAGTAAATTGAGAAGAGCGTAAAAGCCAGAGAAGCCTCACGTTTGAAGAAAACCGGACTGGCCAAGCAGGACGGAGTAGAAGAGCAGGCCGGAGTGAAAGAAGTCGCACATCGAAATAAGAAGAAACCATTTAAGCATATATAAGACCCAAAGCTCCTTACCAATGAGGACGTGTGCAAGCTTTGATGAAGGCCAGAGTGCTTTTGAGACGGAGTGACATAAGTTCATTGGTCCGTTGGAAGTATCAAATGGAATTGGAAGAATATCCGGCAATATTGTGGGTCGCTTTTGAAATATGGAGGAACGTTATAAAGTCTTCCTTGTATCGACGGTTAAGAAAATCGATATATGTCCAGGTTGAGCCATTCGGAGAGGCTAAGGTTTTGTTTTTAATGAGGATTAGAACGATTCAATGCTTGAGGTTTCTAAAATAAGCATTGTCGGAGGAAATGGTTTCAGAATATAAGGAATTCACCTCGGGTTAGGAATTCGAGGTTCATTAAATTTCGAGGACGAAATTTTCATAAGCGGGGGAGAATTGTGAGGTTCCGGATCTAAAAACTTGATAATGATGAGGTGATTAGTATGATAGGCTTATGAAACGAATAATGTGAGGCTCCAAAATCTAAGACGTGCTAAAAATAACAATGGTAATAATCCCTTTTAGAGGCCAAACAAATTAATGATGGAAGAAAATTTGAAAAAATGCCTAAGTACAGCATGCAACAAAGTGGCGCCTGCTGTGCGCCCAAGAGAGGCTCGAGCGAAAAAATGGCTGAAAACCGGCCTGACTTTGCAGGCCGGAGTGGATTGGTAGGCCGGAGTGAATTCAGGACGGTGTGAATTAGCCGGCCGGAGTGCTTTGTAACGGAAATGTGATGGAGTGAATTAACAGGCCGGAGTGCTTTGTAAAGGAAATGGGACGGAGTAGTTTAGCAGACCAGAGTGGATTGAGAGGAGAATTCAGGATGGAGTGGCCTTACGTTTGATGAAAAATCGGACTGGCCTTGCAGGCCGGAGTAAATTGAGAAGAGCGTAAAAGCCAGAGAAGCCTCACATTTGAAGAAAATCGGACTGGCCTTGCACGACGGAGTAGAAGAGCAGGCCGGAGTGAAAGAAGTCGCACATCGAAATAAGAAGAAACCATTGAATCATATATAAGACCCAAAGCTCCTTACCAATGAGGACGCATGCGAGCTTTGACGAAGGCCGGAGTGGCCTTGCAACTCTAAAGGACGGAGTGCCTTTGAGACGGAGTGACATAAGTGACGGAGTAAATTTACTCCTTGTGACACTTAAGGCCAGAGTGGCCTTGCAATTCTAAAGGACGGAGTGCTTTTTGAGACGGAGTGACATAAGGGACGGAATAGATTTACTCCTTGTGACGCTTAAGGCCAGAGTGGCCTTGCAACTCTAAATGACGGTGTGCTTTTTGAGGCGGAGTGACATAAGGGACGGAGTGATATTCGGGAAGGAAATAGTCGGAGTAAAGTAAGAAGGACATAATGAACGGAGTAAGGAAAAAGGCTGCAAAAGAGGAATCCGGTCAACTGACGTTGACCGGAAGGGAAGAACGGGAGCCGGAGGAGGAAATTAACGCCGGAATAATCACGGGAACAGGAATAATCACGGGAACAGACGACTTCAGAAACCTCCAGAATCTTCGGGAAAGAACGACTCCGAAACATTCCCGAAATCTCAGGAAGAAACGACGCCGGAATTCTCTAGAAGATTCCTGCCCCAACCTTCTCATCCCACCACTTATAAATACTGATGAGGGGATTGGAAGGAGGAGCAGGGGGAACGACGAACGGAAGAAGGAAAAGAGGAGTGGAGTAGGAGAATTGAAGGAAGAAGGATTTTCAAGCCAAACATAGGGAATTGATGAGCATCCTAGGCAAGTGTTCTCATACTCATTATAGTTAATTTGTGATTTTTACTCGTTTTTAAGACTTAAGATAATGCTGCAGTAACCCCCATGTCTGGTAGAAGATATGACGTGTTGCCCCAGGCTAGATAAGGAAATATAGTTGACCTCGGTTGGTTGCTATGAGACAGATCATGGGTCTCAAGGAGTACGAGATAGTATCCTGTGTGTTCGTAGAAGCTTTAGAGATGAATGCTTTGTGTAGCATGTTTCTATATGGTTGGCTTAAACGTAAGATTTAAGGATGTCCTTATCCATGAACGAATGCTGAAAAGGTTCGATATTTCGAATAAAGGTTCTAAGGCATTAGTTTAAGGTATAAAATGTCACCGTTGTGATAGGCAGTAAGGTTCTTGGGTGTAATAACGTAATTCCTAAATTTAATTGAGGATCTAAGTTTGACACAAACGGTATTGAGGTTACAATATTTTCTTAGGTTTGTAGATCCAATTATTTGGGCTGATCTGAACCATTTTGTGGTGCCAAACTTGATGTAAGTTATCGGTCGATCCGAATTGTGTTAGTAAGGGTATTATGCCTCATAATTGGATTGTGCAGTTTTGGGTGTATGGTATGATCATATTAGTAGTTCGGTGGACGAATTGTAATACTAGGAGGGTTAGATTTGTAAATGATAACATCCGGTAATTTAGTCGAAGGATTTCAAGGAAAAGTCTGAATTGATTGAGATATCAAGAAATTGGTGTTGTCTCCCCTGTTGATCATGTAATAAAGGATCTGCGCTAAGTTCAATCAGTATATGTGGCCACATCCAGAGGTTATTGTGGTTGCTGAGGGCTTGTGGTCATGTAACTATTTGATCAAGGATGTTAAGATTTGGCTAATATATTGTTTGATCGGTAATTCAAGATCGTATCGAATCAATGCCAATCGTCGAGGATCTCAAGCAGGGCCATGGAAGCATCGGCTTGAGTATCATGGTTAAATACTCCAGAACCTTTGAGGTAAATAGATGGACCGAAAAGGCTATTCATGAATTTCGAAAATGGGGTTGCCTAGGAGGTTGAAGATTTGATAAACAAGACCTAGGCGTAGTTCGAGAATTGTTGCAAAAGCTTGATGATTGATTTGGGTCCATAATATGTAAGTTCGTTGGCATTTCATGAATTTCATGAGGTATGTCTTTTGACCATATTCGGGTCCATATGGAGATGATTTTATCAATAAATTAAAAGAACATAGGGTGCATGTAATTGTTAAGGATTATGCTATAAGGTTGTGAACGGCTCATAATCCGTATGCCCCATTGTGAAAGACATGCAAGTTTAATGCCTTACTAAGCTTGTGGCCCCTTGGTAGCATGATTTTAAGGTCTATAAGATTTTAAGTTATGGCTAATTAGGTAAACCGATTAATATCATATGGTCATCGTGGGACTAATTGAATTTATTCAATAACTTGACGAGTATTCCTAAAGGATTGCAGTGTCAGAGAGACAATCAGCGTGGAGAGATTTGTAATATCCAGGGAATAAAAGGATATTAAGAAACGTTCGTGACATTTGGGTTGACCCCTAATGGGTTCTATAAGGTATAGTGGAATGTAATACTTTTGAGAAAGGTTAAGATACTCTCACGTCATGATAGATGGCTACCCTCGAACTAAGTAGGGGAGGAGTTCACAATTAGAGTTGCTCCATGTGTAAGTTGGATTTAGCCAATGAAATTTCCATTTAGAGAACTTATGATGTTGTCTTTAAAGATAACCCTTATCAAGAATTTTAAGGGCCGGAATGATTATGTCGTTAAGGACGATGGTCTTATGATTTTTTCATGTTGATAAATTTGTTTAAAGGTTAGGAAGGTGAACCCCGGTGTTTTCTTGTAGGGGTTAGCAGACATTCACGATAACAATTAATGTTGGGCACTTTAATATGTCTTCGAGGATTCGAGGATGAATCGCTAGTAAGTCCAAATGATTAGGTGATAGAATGTCGTGTTCTTAATTGGGAGATAGAAACGTATTCGGATTTGGTTGGCTCGTTGATATGCCAATAAGATCTTGAAGTTACTAAGTAATCGAAATTTTGAGAATTCTGGATAATGATGAAAAGTTATGTCCACTCTTTGGGTGATTGAATTCTTTCAAGGCTCAGAATGAATTAAAGGAAAAAGTTCATTGGTCCGTTAGAAGTATCAAATGGAATTGGAAGAATATCCGGCAATATTGTGGGTCGCTTTTGAAATATGGAGGAACGTTATAAAGTCTTCCTTGTATCGATGGTTAAGAAAATCGATATATGTCCAGGTTGAGCCATTCGGAGAGGCTAAGGTTTTGTTTTTAATGAGGATTAGAACGATTCATTGCTTGAGGTTTCTAAAATAAGCATTGTCGGAGGAAATGGTTTCAGAATATAAGGAATTCACCTCGGGTTGGGAATTCGAGGTTCATTAAATTTCGAGGACGAAATTTTCATAAGCGGTGGAGAATTGTGAGGTTCCGGATCTAAAAACTTGATAATGATGAGGTGATTAGTATGATAAGCTTATGAAACGAATAATGTGAGGCTCCGAAATCTAAGACGTGCTAAAAAAAACTATGGTAATAATCCCTTTTACAGGCCAAACAAATTAATGATGGAAGAAAAGGTGAAAAAATGCCTAAGCACATCATTTAACAAAGTGGCGCCTGCTGTGCGCCCAAGAGAGGCTCGAGCGAAAAAATGGTTGAAAACCGGGCTGACTTTGCAGGCCAGAGTAGATTGGAAGGCCGGAGTGAATTCAAGACGGAGTGAATTAGCCGGCCGGAGTGCTTTGTAAAGGAAATATGACGGAGTGAATTAACAGGCTGGAGTGCTTTGTAAAGGAAATGGGACGGAGTAGTTTAGAAGACCAGAGTGGATTGAGAGGAGAATTCAGGATGGAGTGGCCTTACGTTTGATGAAAAATCGGACAGGCCTTACAGGCCGGAGTAAATTAAGAAGAGCGTAAAAGCCGGAGAAGCCTCACATTTGAAGAAAACCGGACTGGCCTTGCACGACGGAGTAGAAGAGCAGGCCGGAGTGAAAGAAGTCGCACATCGAAATAAGAAGAAACCATTGAAGCATATATAAGACCCAAAGCTCCTTACCAATGAGGACGCGTGCGAGCTTTGATGAAGGCCGGAGTGCTTTTGAGACGGAGTAATGAACGAAGTAAAGTAATGAACGGAGTAAGGAAATAGCCGGAGTAAAGTAAGAAGGACATAATGAACGGAGTAAGGAAAAAGGCTGCAAAAAAGAAATGCAAAAGAGGAATCCGGTCAACATCAGTTGACCGGAAGGGAAGAACGGGAGCCGGAGGAGGAAATTAACGCCGAATAATCACGGGAACAAGAATAATCACGGGAACAGACGACTTCGGAAACCTCCAGAATCTTCGGGAAAGAACGACTCTGGAACATTCCCGAAATCTCGGAAAGAAACGACGCCAGAATTCTCTAGAAGATTCCTGCCCCAACCTTCTCATCCCACCGCTTATAAATACTGATGAGGGGATTGGAAGGAGGAGCAGGGGGAATGACAAACGGAAGAAGGAAAAGAGGAGTGGAGCAGGAGAAATGAAGGAAGAAGGATTTTCAAGCCAAACATAGGGAATTGATGAGCATCCCAGGCAAGTGTTCTCATACTCACTATAGTTAATTTGTGATTTTTACTCGTTCTCTATCAAGTATTATCGTTTTAATATCCATCCAAATCATAAAAATCATATAGCCTAGGATTAATAATCTATGTCCATCGCTTACAATAAAATGAGCACCGGAAGACTCCAAAATGATATTGACTCAATGAGAAGAGAAATGCTAAAGTTCTCTCTTGAATTCAAATTGAATCGTAAAAAGGAATAAGTTCAAAGAAGAATAAGAATCGTATAAGCAATCAAATGAAATCCACATGGCATGTGTAATTACAATATGAAATGCTTAAGTTCCAAAGTAAGATGAGAAACAAAGGCCCAAGTGAAATGAGAAACGAATGAGTAAATGGAGGGAAGTCCACAATGTGATATGTAATGATATGTGAATGAGGAAACCTCCCAAATGGCGGGAGATACGATACATAAGATATGGTGGACTTTTCCTCAAATGAATATAGAAATAGAATCATGAAACTAGGACCATGGACTTTTAGATGGGTAGTATTCTCTGGCTTGACACGTCCATCATGGTATAAATCCAAAGAATATTTGGGCCACGTACTCTGGTCGCTTGCGTGTAAGTGAGTGGTGTCCGTGTCACACCTTAGGATACTATTGTGGAAGAACGAGGACTGCCCCAGTACCCTGGAGGAATGGGACGATTTATGGCACGATGTGCACGACCCCCGGATGGATCGTAAAAGATAATCCCTCACGGCCTTAGATCATGTGGAGTATCATGATCCTTTTCTCGTTCTCTCGCATCGTTTGCTAGTACGACCTACTGGCCCTGGTCCGCAAAGATTGAAGCAAATTGATTAAGCATGTTCAAACGGTAACTAAAGGTTCCAAAACATGATGAATGGCAAATCGATACCTCCAAATGATCCACTCAAGTCTCATTGTATTTCATTTTTCTTCACAATTTGATCCTCCAAATGATCCACTCAAGTCTCATTGTATTTCATGTTTCTTCACAATTTGATATTGACGTATGATTTCACTTACTGAGCTGTACGCTCACGCTTGCTATTGTCTCCGCCCAGGTGATAGTGCTAAAAATGGCCCCTGAATAGTTGTAACAAGAAAAGGGATCTGCTTGTGCGAAGCCGAATGTCAAACGCCTGGAGATTAATTACATCCCTATTAAGCTTCCGCAGGTAATTTAGTTTTGCTTCCGTATTTTATTTGGGTATATAGAGAACTTGTGGCATCTCTCTTGAGCCAACATGGTATTTAATACACCATTATGTGGCTTTTGGATCCTGTGAGATGTTGAAATTATGATTATTATAGGCATGAGTTAATATTGACGGAGAGTTATTTGAAAAAAAATAATAATAATAAACCAGTCCGTCACAGTTGGTATCAGAGAAAAAGAGAGATGCCTTAGGTTTGATCTGAATCGTATGCGGAAGCTGAGGTTAGATTAAGATTGATTAACTAAGTGAGTAAAGACATTTGATGACTAAGTCAATCCGGGTAGTTTTGGTTACCCGTCCCAATGACTTAGGCTAGCACTAAAATTTGAAGTGGTGACATAGTTTAGAAATAAATGCCCAAGTGAAATGAGAAACGAATGAGTAAACGGAGGGAAGTCAACAATGTGATATGTAATGATATGTGAATGAGGAAGCCTCCCGAATGGCGGGAGATACGACACATGAGATACGGTGGACTTTTCCTCAAATGAATATGGAAATAGAATCATGAAACTAGGACCATGGACTTTTAGATGGGTAGTATTCTCTGGCTTGACACGTCCATCACGGTATAAACCCGAATAACACTTGGGCCACGTACTCTAGTCGCTTGTGTGTAAGCGAGTGGTGTCCGTGTCACACCTTAGGATACTATTGTGGAAGAACGAGGACTACCCTGGTACCCTGGAGGAATGGGGCGATTTACGGCACGATGTGCACGACCCCCCGGATGGATCGTAAAAGATAATCCCCTCACGGCCTTAGATCATGTGGAGTATTATGATCATTTTCTCGTTTTCTCGCATCGTTTGCTAGTACGACCTACTGGCCCTGGTCCGCAAAGATTGAGGCAAATTGATTAAGCATGTTCAAACAGTAACTAAAGGTTCCAAAACATGATGAATGGCAAATCGATACCTCCAAATGATCCACTCAAGTCTCATTGTATTTTATGTTTCTTCACAATTTGATCCTCCAAATGATCCACTCAAGTCTCATTGTATTTCATGTTTCTTCACAATTTGATATTGACGTATGATTTCACTTACTGAGCTGTACGCTCACGCTTGCTATTGTCTCCTCCCAGGTGATAGTGTTAAAAATGGCCCCTGAATAGTTGTAATAAGAAAAGGGATCTGCTTGTGCGAAGCCGAATGTCAAACGCCTGGAGATTAATTACATCCCTATTAAGCTTCCGCAGGTAATTTGGTTCTGCTTCCGTATTTTATTTGGGTATATACAGAACTTGTGGCATCTCTCTTGAGCCAACATGGTATTTAATACACCATTATGTGGCTTTTGGATCCTGTGAGATGTTGAAATTATGATTATTAGAGGCATGAGTTAATATTGACGGAGAGTTATTTGAAATAATAATAATAATAATAACTCGGTCCGTCACAGTTGGTATCAGAGAAAAAGATAGATGCCTTAGGTTTGATCTGAATCGTATGCGGAAGCTTAGGTTAGATTAAAATTGATTAACTAAGTGAGTAAAGACATTTGATGACTAAGTCAATCCGGGTAGTTTTGGTTACCCGTCCCAATGACTTAGGCTAGTGCTAAAATTTGAAGTGGTGACATAGTTTAGAAACAAATGCCCAAGTGAAATGAGAAACGAATGAGTAAACGGAGGGAAGTCCACAATATGATATGTAATGATATGTGAATGAGGAAGCCTCCCAAATGGCGGGACATACGATACATGAGATACGGTGGACTTTTTCTCAAATGAATATGGAAATAGAATCATGAAACTAGGACCATGGACTTTTAGATGGGTAGTATTCTCTGGCTTGACACGTCCATCACGGTATAAACCCGAAGAATACTTGGCCCACGTATTCTGGTCGCTTGTGTGTAAGCAGGTGGTGTCCTGTCACGCCTTAGGATACTATTGTGGAAGAACGAGGACTGCCCTGGTACCCCAGGGGAATGGGGCGATTTACGGCACGATGTGCACGACCCCCCGGATGGGTCGTAAAAGATAATCCCTCACGGCCTCAGATCATGTTGAGTATCATGATCCTTTTCTCGTTCTCTCGCATCGTTTGCTAGTACGACCTATTGGCCCTGGTTCGCAATGATTGAAGCAAATTGATTAAGCATGTTCTAACGGTAACTAAAGGTTCCAAAACATGATGAATGGCAAATCGATACCTCCAAATGATCCACTCATGTCTCATTGTATTTCATGTTTCTTCACAATTTGATAGTGACGTATGATTTCACTTCTTGAGCTATACGCTCACGCTTGCTATTGTCTCCTCCCAGGTGATAGTGTTAAAAATGGCCCCTGAATAGTTGTAACAAGAAAAGGGATCTGCTTGTGCGAAGCCGAATGTCAAATGCCTAGAGATTAATAAAATCCACTATAGTTAATTAGTGATTATCTTAAGTCTACCAGACATGGGGGTTACTGCAGCATTATCTTAAGTCTTAAAATCTACATAAAATCCATATCTTGTCCTTAATAGGATCTAGACTGTCCCGAAGTCCAAATACTTTAATATTTTCAAAACATTTATGAATTGTCAACCTAGAACTTAATAGACCCGAAATTTATTCCATTTATACCAATCTCGTGATGATGGCTCCACCCTATTCATTATACTTGCTAGATTAACATTCAACCAAGTGCCGATCAAACGTAGACCTCAAACCGAGATTGGTTAATCAGACCTTGAATCAACATTGATTAATTCAGTAACCCAAATGATACTAATCAAATTGCAACATTAAGGCGTCTCTAAACTATGTCACCACTTCAAATTTTAACGCTAGCCTAAGTCATTGGGACGGGTAACCAAAACTACCCGAATTGACTTAGTCATCAAATGTCTTTACTCAGTTAATCAATCTTAATCTAAGCTAAGCTTCCGCATACGATTCAGATCAAACCTAAGGCATCTCTCTTTTTCTTTGATACCAACTGTGACGGACCGGGTTATTATTATTATTATTATTTTCAAATAACTCTCCGTCAATAATAACTCATGCCTATAATAATCATAATTTCA
Source organism: Nepenthes mirabilis (assembly GCA_025585075.1). Classification (NCBI taxonomy): domain Eukaryota; kingdom Viridiplantae; phylum Streptophyta; class Magnoliopsida; order Caryophyllales; family Nepenthaceae; genus Nepenthes; species Nepenthes mirabilis. The sequence goes on along the minus strand of JAODPA010080000.1, from coordinate 4,432 downwards.
ACATCTCACAGGATCCAAAAGCCACATAATGGTGGATTAAATACCATGTTGGCTCAAGAGAGATGCCACAAGTTCTGTATATACCCAAATAAAATACGGAAGCAGAACCAAATTACCTGCGGAAGCTTAACAGGGATGTAATTAATCTCCAGGCGTTTGACATTCGGCTTCGCACAAGCAGATCCCTTTTCTTATTACAACTACTCAGGGGCCATTTTTAGCACTATCACCTGGGCGGAGACAATAGCAAGCGTGAGCGTACAGCTCAGTAAGTGAAATCATACGTCACTATCAAATTGTGAAGAAACATGAAATACAATGAGACTTGAGTGGATCATTTTGAGGTATCGATTTGTCATTCATCATATTTTGGAACCTTTAGTTACCGTTTGAACATGCTTAATCAATTTGCTTCAATCTTTGCGGACTAGGGCCAGTAGGTTGTACTAGCAAACGATGCGAGAGAACGAGAAAAGGATCATGATACTCCACATGATCTAAGGCCGTGAGGGATTATCTTTTACGACCCATCCGGGGGGTCGTGCACATCATGCCGTAAATCGCCCCATTCCCCCGGGGTGCCAGGGTTGTCCTCGTTCTTCCATAATAGTATCCTTAGGCGTGACACGGACACTACCCGCTTACACACAAGCGACCAGAATACGTGGCCCAAGTATTCTTCGGGTTTATACCGTGATGGACATGTCAAGCCAGAGAATACTACCCATCTAAAAGTCCATGGTCCTCGTTTCATGATTCTATTTCCATATTTATTTGAGAAAAAGTCCACCGTATCTCATGTATCGTATCTTCCGCCATTTGGGAGGTTTCCTCATTCACATATCATTACATATCACATTGTGGACTTCACTCCATTTACTCATTCGTTTCTCATTTCACTTGGGCATTTGTTTTTCATCTTGCTTGGGAATTTAAGTATTTCATATTATAATTACACATGCCATGTGGATTTTCTTTGATTGCTTATACGATTCTTATTCTTCTTTAAACTTATTCCTTTTTACGATTCAATTTGAATTCAAGAGAGAACTTTAGCATTTCTCTTCTCATTGAGTCAATATCATTTTGGAGTCTTCCGGTGCTCTTTTTATTGTAAGCGATGCACATAGATTATTAATCATGGGCTATATGATTTTTATAATTTGGATGGATATTAAAACGATAATACTTGATAGAGAACGAGTAAAAATCACAAATTAACTATAGTGAGTATGAGAACACTTGCCTGGGATGCTCATCAATTCCCCATGTTTGGCTTGAAAATTTGTGGAGTTTATTAATCTCATGTTCACTTACTGAGCTGTATGCTCACGCTTGCTATTGTCTCCTCCCAGGTGATAGTGTTAAAAATGGCCCCTGAATAGTTGTAACAAGAAAAGGGATCTGCTTGTGCAAAGTGGAATGTCAAACGCCTGGAGATTAATTACATCCCTGTTAAGCTTCCGCAGGTAATTTAGTTCTGCTTCCGCATTTTATTTAGGTATATAGAGAACTTGTGGCATCTCTCTTGAGTCAACATGGTATTTAATACACCATTATGTGGCTTTTGGATCCTGTGAGATGTTGAAATTATGATTATTATAGGCTTGAGTTATTATTAACGGAGAGTTATTTGAAAATAATAATAATAATAACCCGGTCCGTCACAGATCTCCTCCTTCTCTCTCTAGTCTGCATTCTCCCTCTCTCTCTTAGGGTTTGGTTCACATGCAAATAAAACCGCGAGGCTCCAGCCCGTGTTTTATAATGGCCAGGCGCTGGCACACTGCCTTCACCCTTTCAAATGCACAGCGGCAAGCAGCAAGCACGACTATTTTGTTTTTGGTGCCTGCCTACTGTGCTTGAGCGCGTGGCATGCGCCACGGCAGGCGCCATGCTACTTGCAGTGCAGCAACAAACAGTAGCTCGATTTTTCCTCATTTTTACTTCAATATATTTTTTTTCGCATACATTAAGCCTAGCCTTGATTATTATCATATTAATTACCTCTTAGTTATCGGATTTTAGGACCAAAACCTCACAATTTTCGAAGTGAAAATTGCCGAAGTGTAATTTTCGGAGTGGAAAATGCGGGAGTGAATTTTCCAAAGTGGTTCTGGCCGGTTTGGATTGAAGCCGATTTGGTTTGAGGCCAGAGTGGATTTAAGAGCCAGGGTGAATTGCTAGTGGTGGCAATTCCGATTTGGCATTTGCTAGTGAGGAAATTCGGAGTGGATTTTTCGCACTGCAAATGCCGGAGTGGCATTTGCTGGTGAGGAAATCTGGAATGGATTTCCAGAGTGCAAAATGCCAGAGTGGCATTTTGCTGTGGAAATCTAGAGTGAATTTTCAGAGTGCAAAATGCCGGAGTAGCATTTTTGCTGTGGAAATCTGGAGTGAATTTTCAAAGTACTTTTGCAGGGTCATGCCAACGGCCAGAGTTGGTAAGATTTGTAGAGTTGATAGCTGACTTGCAAAGCAGTTGACTTTTCAGAGTAGGTAAGTTTTATGAAGAAAATAGCTGACCAGCAAGGTATGCGTCATCTGAGCAGAGTGGTTGTCTTGCAGAGTACACATGTTTAGGAAAATGCGGGAACTAGTGAGATCGCAGGAAATGACAAGATTTGTGTGACAAATCATCTGTAAGAATCGGGCCAGGTGAGCAAATGGATTTGGTGCCTGGGTCTTTATAAAGAGCACACCAGGTACTTTAAGATGATAAATAGACAGGCAGACACACAAAAGGGAAGAGGCCAGCGGCCGCTGGAGTTGTAGATGGAAGTAGTGGCAGCAATAGTTGCGGTGGAATGTGGAAGGAGAGTGGAACGGAGTAGGAGTGCGGAAGGGAGCTCTTTCTACTGTCACACTTATAAAATTAAAGAGAAGAGTGCATCACCAATGAGAAAAATAAGAGAAGAAAAACAGATAGATAAGAGTGAATGAGAGTTTCCTTACTCTAGAGCAGTTTTTCTTATTCTACCTTGATTGTGTAGCAAATACTCTATCTCATGGGATTTTTATAACCGATTTTATATAGTAGAAGCCTTATTCAAAGTTTGTCCTATAGTTTTTCCCTTCAGTTTGAAGAGTTTTTACGTTAAAAATGTTATGCATATTTTTTGTTCCATATGCCCACTAAATTAGTTATTATTGACTGACGGGGGTTCAGGTTTTCTGCTGCGTTGGGTTGTGTACGAATTCGGGTGTCAAATCCCAACAAACAGTTGGAGTGAAGAGGACTAGCCCGCCTAGAGAGGAAGCAAACTAAGGAGGAGATGAAAAAGAAAAAAAAAAAAGTAGCAAACCTTAAGATAAGTAATTTTGTGTCCATCCATTTCTAGCAAGTGAATCCTTCCTTTTTCCCATTAATACTATTATTCATGCTTGCATAAAGTGATTTTGTGGGATTTAGCTGAAATTAGTGGTGAAGTGAAAATGTAGTAAAAACATGGCCCATGGCTCTATTATGTTGGAAATCTAAACCCAATTTTATGTATTTGCTGGGTTCTAGCATGGATGACGCCGGGGTGCATATTGGCATGAAATTGGAAATGCATGCGTGCATTTATTTGGAAGATGAAGAGCTGTGAGTTTTGTTTGTATAAATTGAGAAGATTGTTGGAAGATTTTGTGTGCTTGTGACAAATTAATACATATGTAATGTTTTGATATACATTGGATGTTTGGTTCTCTGTTCTCACCTTTCTTGAAACCGTGAAGCTTGTGATTTTTCTGTCTATACTCTTTCTGATGCTTAGCCATTTCTTCTCTTTGCTATAATATCTGTCCAGATGCTCTTCTTTGTTGAACTTCAGCAACAGAGTTTATCCTTTTGTCTCTGCGGCTTCGATTGCCTTCAATAATACATTGATTCCTGATTTTAGTCCTGTGTGTTGAGGAGCTGCCCAGATTTTTAGAAGCCAACATATTGGAGAAAGACCTGGATTTTTAAGGGTTCCATATTAAATCGGGGCTTAAGAATTTGTTCAATGGAGCTCCAAAAATCTTTTTTTTTTCATATTAGATTTTGAAGGTTTGGATTTCATGGTTATGATGCAAAATCATGAAGGAAAGAACAGAGCATCTTGCTCTATTTGGTTCGCCATTTTCAAACACAGTGGTTTAAATGGCGAGAGCAATGTCTAATTGATTATGTAAGTCGATTGTTGTTCATGGAGATGATATGTATGTTTATGTGTACATGGCCTCAAATATACAGGTGTATGTATATATGTGTGTGTGTGTGTGTCTACACGCGCACACGCGGATGTTATGGGTGGTATGTGTACATGGGCTCAAATATACGGATGTATGTATTATATATATGTGTGAGTATAGGATGTGTATGCCTGTGTTTATATGTATGGGTATAGGGACATATTTATGGTTATAGAAAAGCATTGGAGGATAGCAACAGTTAGTGTGAGATATA
>JAODPA010079989.1:0-26867 GCA_025585075.1 Nepenthes mirabilis | reverse complement strand
TTTCTTATTAAATTTTTTGGGATGAAGAAACAAGAAATATGCATTCTTATTTTTAATTTAGTATAAAATGATATTGTTCATCAGTTAGAAAAATAATAAATTATACTTTTAGTTAACATATCCCTAATGTATAATGTCCTCGTTCTAGAAAAGTAGCATGTTAATGTGTCAATGTCATACACATGTCTTGTACCAGTGTCTGTGCCTCTTAGTTTGTAAGTTTAAGTAAATATAATATGGGAAAGGCAACACTCAAACCCCAGAAAGTGAGAAATTTCCCATTGGAATAGGAGTCCCGGATGCCATTGCTTATCCCAGAAGAGGAAAAATATACGTGACTCAAGGACTGTGCCTTCAATGCCACTTTGGATGCTGAAGCTTTATTATTAGTAGCTTGTACACAAAATTTTAGTATAAAAGGTGTCTCTTTAGACACCCCCAAAACATAATGAAAAGCTCCCATTCGAGTAATCTAATAGGCCTTCGGTTTTATGCTAATTTTTGTTTACTTCTGATTACTCGCCACAATATATCTGTGCAGATTGCTCATAATGTATTTGAAGCAGGATTGAAACAATTTATGCACGAGCCTGGGTACATTCTTGAGTGAGTTCGAACCTTTACAATAAGTAGACTATATTAATTTATTACTTCAGTGAGCAATATTCTTGATGGATGATTGTCTTTTTTGGAAGATGACAGCGGTCAAATCGTCTTCTAATTGCACTGTAAATAATGCAGATGACTTTGAATTGAGTTTCTAAATCAAGCATAGCTGTCTATGCTTGTGACCCCTCATGCTGGGGATAATTTAGCTTTGAAATTTAGTCATTGGATCCTAATTCAACACTGCAGATATGCAGATTTCTTGTCTCGTTTGAATGATGAGAGAAACATCAGGGCTTTATTTGAACGCGCTCTGAGTACACTTCTTCCAGAAGAATCAGTCGAGGTAAGAATTTGTATTCAATTTTTCTTTCTTATCTTTTAACGTATGTTGTGGCTTACTGTGCAAGCGCTGGAGTCTGTTTTACACATTGGTCATGTCTTTTAGAAATTTCTTGTCTATGTTATAGTGATTTATGACTCAAGCTCTGAATTTTATGTTGGGGTCGATAAACAAGATCTTCAGCAATTGTAGTTATTGTGGACCTGTACGTATGTCTACAAATTAAACTTTTCCCTTACAGAATATTTAATAAAGTAATTTTATCATGCAAATGATATCTGTAAAAACCTCTCTCTTCATAGTAATTCCATCTAAAAGGATATCAGACACTGATAATTACTAACGTGCTCCTGTATGTAAACAGCTTACAAAGAGCCTTTCATTATTTGTATAGACACTTATTTTTGTTCTAAAATCCCTTCTTATTTGCTCCTTTAATGGCATCACCAGAAAGCCATGGGGGCTACCTTGCACACCCCTCCCTTTTTTGGATTTTGCATTGCACTTCCTCTCAAGAGAAAAAATGTGCCAAAGAGCTTCTGCTTGTGGGCAATGGATCATCAAGTGAGATGTTGATTTCTCAATGGATGATTGACACATTCCTTGCTGTAAATTCCAATTTTTTGGGATACCCTTTAACATTGCCTAAACAAAGTGGGGGACAAGTAAAAGTGACATCATTTGTAGAATTTCTTTTGCAGGATAATTGTCTCCTCTCTCTCTCTCTCTCTCTCTCTAAAAGGTTTGCAATAACTTATTGCAAAAAGAGTCCACTACCGTTTTCCCTGGTTTCCAAATTATTCGGCATTCCCATGCTTCAACAGTTGGTACTTGATACTTATAAAGAAATAGTAATTTTGTAGCTGCTTTCATTTGGACCTTGTCTAATATTACATCCCCATGATTACAGTTTAAATAATTACAATTTAAATAAGTTAAAACTCGATCGTTACATCCCCCCCCCCCTCAAAAATATCGCTACACATCCCTTGAATATATATCAAAATAAATATCAGTATTGCTAACCAAGTCTCGCTACTCTTCCCCTCAACAGTAGACACTCCCCCTTAACATAAATTGTCAAGAGGTAGCTACCTATGAATTGGAGTCATCGGAAGACTCCATAAAATCACAAAGCAATTCTCACCTCAAATATCAGTCTTGCTGAACCCTTTGCTTAAGACAGACTTGGATCCAAGTCTGGAGATCAGTCTGAGATGTGGGAACTTGCTCCATCTAGTGCTACATGATGATCATGCTCACTTGAAACTCATATTGAGATGTAGTCATCCGATTTATCTAGAGATGCGTGCTGCGAGTAGGTTCATAAGAGCATCAAATGAGTCAAGTTGCGTACCAGAGGGACCTCTAGATGACTCAATGGAAGGAGGAGGTGAAGAATCCTCAGAAAAAAGAGATGTGGGCAGGCTTGCATGAGTGACTATGTTAGTGTTACCCCACTAATGGGGGGGCCAAGAGAAACATGGGGTTCAACTAGCAAACAGATAGAAAGGGAGGAGAGAAGGCACTGGATCAGGTAGCCGTACAGCAACTAGGTCGTCAGGCAAACATCTTCAAATATATCTATGAAATGGTGACAAATGATGACCGAGATGTTTATGGTGTCACCTCAAATGTTGGAAGCCCTAGGTCAAGAAATCCCACTAGGAACCAGTAGATCTGGCTCTATCAACGAGGATTATGATGTATTCAGTATTCTTTAAGCCTTAGAGTGATTCTAGCAATTATTTTGAAAAAAAAAAAAAAAGGATTCCTAATTAGTTGAAAAATCAAGGAAAATTTTAAAAATGCAAAATACACTAAAAAACAAAATAAATCTTCAAAATTGAGAGGATTACCTTAATAAATGACGAGAGATGAGCAAGATCCCTTGCAATAGGAAGGGAAATCACCGTTTTATGAGTGATTTATGGAGAAAATGACTCAAAATAAAAGAGAGAGGAGAGAGGCAGGCACGGCTTGCGAAGAGAGAGAGAGAAAAGAAGAGAGGAAGACTGGCATTTGAGAGAGATGCATTTGCATTCAAGGGTAACATAAGTTGCCCGTGGCATTCAAACATTAATTTAGGTGTTTGAATGTCAACTATAAGCAGGTGTTTGAATGAATGTCACAATAAACAAATGCTAGAACACTAGAGAAAGAAGTAAAGGCTGTGGCTTATGAACGCCAAAGTTGACGTTCGAATGCTAAAGTCAAACAAAGAACGGCTGTTTGAATGTTGTTTCGAATGTCGTGACGAAAAAGGTCACTCTACCTATAATGATGTATATGGAATACAAAGTACAATGTAACTAAAAAAAATAACAATAAAATTTTCCACCAAGGCATAAACAATAATGAGTAATACTGGTAAGTTCATTGTTTGTATTAAAATTTTTCTTGAATTTCAAAATCATGAGATAAATTCAAGCACAAATTTTTGAACAAAATAAAAGGAAATGAGGCATATAAGGTGCTATACGTGAAGTAAAACACCTCATAGTTAAGAAACATTAAAACCTTAAATTATGGAGGAGACCGGCTATAATTATGAAATCCCTAGTGTGTTTTGGAAAATCTTAAAAGAGAAAGTCAAACCAAACAACACTAGGGCCTATAACTCATCTCAACAATTTTCTCCCCCTAAATAAGAGTCCTAGCATTAAAGAACTCATTTTCCATATTTTTTTTTGGCATGTGTCCTAACTAGGAGCTCATCAACAACATTCAAATTTTTCTAGAGATGCTTACTTTTGAATATAGGTTCAACTAGTCTAAGGTTAATTTAATTTTAAGGCAATCCAGGCACACTTATGATTTTTGGCTCGAGGTCACAAATGTAGTCAAGATATCAATCAACAAATTATGGTATACACAGTGTATAAGTGTACAAGACAAGATATAGCAAACTCCTTTTATGAAGAAACAAAAATGGGTTGAATGGACACACTCACATCTCATCAAGTGATTGATAAATATTCATCTTAATCATCCATGAATGAAAATTTTTCAAAATATTAACTTTTTTTATTTTAAGATATATGTATGTATGCTCTTAACCTAAATGCATCCTAACCTACATGCAAAATCCATTAGAGACCTACTCAATGGGTGGCTATGAAATCTTGGCTCTAGAAGCCAAGTCCTTCAGGACCCAAGCCTATTACTCCATCAATTGGGTTAGCCTTCTTGTTGACACATGGATTGAATCAAACCCATTTTTTTAGAGTCTCGTTTAGCAGTCCCAGTCAAACTAGACACCATTCCTCTTAAACTTTGCGCCTCAAGTACAAGTTTTATATTTCCAGGGAATCTACCTTGAGAGTTCCTAGAAGAAGGCTGGTGGCAATAGGGCCGAATATGACCATGATGGCTACATGAATGGCATGTAGGAACAAATCTCAGAGAAGGGTAAGACACTTAAGAGTGATTTAGACATCATCCTAGTGGAACAACATGAGACTTACTAACTTTAAGTTTTGGCTTCTTTCGCATCCTCTTAGGATTAGTTTGAGGTGACACTCTCTTCTGATCATCCTTACTAGCCCAAGTGCTCACATTTAATTATGTCTATGTTTACTAGAATTTAGTAGAGGATAAGGGGGATGTATGCAACCAAAAGTACCATAGTAGTGACAAGTAGGTTCCGATCTAATGGAGGTAGAAGACTTATGTGCTCTACTAAGCCTAGTAGGATGGTGCCTCTGTATAGATTAAACATAATTTAGGCGAATGTGACCTACCTTACCTCTCCTAACAAATGTGGGAACAATCAACCCAAATGGAGAGGATCTTAATTTTGTGAATCTTGTGTTGAGTCTTAGGAGAAGTTTTCTTGGATTTCTTTCCTTAATTGATTAAAGTGCCCACCTCCTTTTCTTTACTACTAATAGCAGCCAATACAAAGATAGCTTTTGTGGGACGGGTTACTTGTGAGCTGCTTTATTGAAAACCATGCCCCTTCTTGTCATTGGCCGCCTTACCGAGACCAATCAAATGGTCAAGCTTTTTGGAACTTGTCACAAGCATTAGTATCTGGGCCTTAAACTTTTCAAGTTCAATTTCAAAAAAATTTATTTTATCGTTAAGAGCAAGATTTTCATTATACGTATTTTTATGGCATCTTTTTTTTTATGCAAACAATTTTTCAAATTTCTCTTTTCTCCCTCCAATTCTTCAACTATTTTTGAAAGGGTGTTATCTATTCATTAGGTTATAAGGCTATCGTACATTTCATTAAACGCCTCATGCAAGCTATCAAAACTATTTTCTAATTTAGAGTGTGAATGATCAAAATCATTAGTTCTTATCATGTCCTATGACAAGCTCATCATAACTCTTAACACATGATACAAAGACTATATAATTGGAGCACTTTCCAGAAGTGAAAGGCTCACTATCACTTTCCTCAATCTCCTCTTCTGAAAAGACAGTACAGAAGGCTTTGTTTGTGTTGCACTTAAGGTTAGGACATTTAGTCCTTATGTGCCCATGAATTCCTTTGGAATTCTTTATTCTTAAACTAATTGTATTCATTCTTATTTTTCTTGTAATTAGACAAATCTTTAGATTTTTCCTTAAAATTTTTATTGATCCTGAAAAAAATTTTAAACTGTTTAGTGAAGAAACCAATTTTCTCATGTCCATAGACTCATCTCCCTATTTATCACATGATTTTCCTTTTGCAGGTTTAAGGGCAATAAATTTGTCTTTTTTCTTTTATGGGAGAGAAAGTTTATAGGTCTAGATAGATCTAATTAATTGTTCAATTTGTATTTAGTCAAGGTCCTTGCTTTCCTTGATAGCCATGGGCTTCGATTGAAAACGCTAAGTAAAGAACTTAGAACTTTCTAAACAATTCTCTTTTTAAGAATTTTCTCTTAGGTTGAAGGTAGAGTTATTTATGTCATCTATATTAGCATGGAATGCATCAAATGTTTCATTATTTCTCCATTCTAAATCCTTTAAATGTAGCGGCCAACATTTGGAGTTTTGAGTTCTTGATAGATTTTTGGCCTTCATGAGTGATTTGTAAGATATCACACATTTTCTTGCCGAACTCATACAGACACATCTGAATTCATTGAGAGAAATTTCCATGAAGATTGCATGAGTTCCCTTGCTATTCTAATTACTGCCACTTAGCTCCTCGTTGCACCAAGTGGTTGGGTATTGGGGGAAGTAATCCCACTTTTGGTTGAGGATTTAAAAAAATACTCACAAGCAAATATTTCATTAGACATTGTTATTTCCATCGATGTACTAAGGAATTGACAATGAGTTTCTTGACATCGTCTAGATGCAAGCTGGTCAGGGATTGAAGTATGGCTCTAATACTAATTAAAAAAATTAGGTAGTCTGAATTGACTATAGTTAGACCCTACAATAATGCAGAAGCACAAATTACTTAAAAAATATTTGTTTTTAGATACTATGAATATAAGACATTATGCATCATCAGCAATATCCGTCATACACAAATTATAGGAGTTAAATTGATACAAGAAATAGTGACAAAAGATAATTTTAAGAACCAAACAATTCTTGAGTAAAATCCTCCAAATTTCTCATACCATATAAAGTAAATCCGCTAATAAAAGTCAACTTATAGGCCAAGTGGTATAAACGTGCTAATCTTTAGCTCACTCTTAACAAATAATCCCTACTGAATAATTCTTGAGATTTGCTCTATAACAACGGAACCAAATGCCTTCTTATTTTCTTGTGGACTTTACTTCATTGGTTTGGAATGTCCAACACTATTGGAACTCCAACATACAATCTCCTAATGGAACTCCATAGGCTCACGGAATAGAACAAGTGTTTTTGATGATAAAAGGATTTTTTGATAAGAAAACCTTAACAATTTTTTGTGTCAAAAGCAATATGAGGTTTTCTCCTTTTTCTCCACACATTTCTATCTCTCTTTTCCTTCAATAATATCCAAGATGATGGCTAGGTTAAGAGAAAAAAGTATGTTTGTATGTGTGGCTAAAAACTAGTGTTTGAAATGCAGAATTGGCAATAACAACAACAACAAAAAAATTAGAATTACGATTATTTTATATAGTCATGTTTGACTTGGAGAAGGATTATTGCAAGAGATCATTGGAAGTCTTACAGTAGAAATTAGACAATAATAGAGCTGCTAGAAGATATCTATACACTGTTAAGGATATGTATGTTACAGTAATGAGGAACACTAAGAACTAAGGATTTTCTGAGAACAATAGAGTGATGGAGTCAATTTTGATTCCTTAACTGCTTGCCTTATTTATAGTTAAACATACTAGACATATTAAGATGAGATGCCTTGATATATGATGTTTATGGATGAGATTGTTTTGATAGATGAAACTAAAGAAGCATGGAATAGAATTCTGAACGATGGAGAAAGATGAGTGAACAAGCACTTGATATGATTAGGAATAAAACGTAGTGCATAAAAAAAAACAAATAGTAATTTGAGATGGAATAATTAGTGTCGCAGAGGAGGCTCTAACATCATTAGGTTAGAGAAAAGATCAATGTGCGCATCCTTTCCCCTTAATTGTAAAATTGCTTTTCCTATGGTTGGAACCCATGGCCAAGGCTAATGATAAGGAAATCCCTAGAACATATATGTATATTTCATTACCTTGAATATATAATTAGAAAACATAGAGAGATTGACGACAATGTGGTGGATAGGATTTAATAGGTTGCTTAAAATGGAGAAAATGTGTCGGGAGGAGTGATATGCAATTTAAAAGTGCCTCCTAAAAATGAGAGTATCATAGGGCCACTATTGAACTAGCTACGTTTTATACATCTAAATGTTGTCAACTAAGAAACATGTACAAAAAGTAAATCTAGCAAAAATGATGTCATTAAGGTGGATAAGTAATGTAACTTTAAATCAGAAATAAGCATCGATGTGGAAGTTTCGGATTGACACTTATGGAAATGAGAAATGAGTGAGGATATTCAAGATGTTTTTGAATAATAAACATATAGACTGTATGATGTACTGATAAAAAAAGATTTATTTGGATAAGGTTAGAATTAATAAGAAAAGAGAGGAAGGACAAATGGTAAAAAAAGATTCTTATCGCCTAACTTGCGTAGTGGGAGTTAAAATTTGGTTGTTATTGGTTGTGGTAGTGTTTTTGTTGTTTTTGTGGATGTTGAAATGCAACACTATACTATTCAATTATATTTTAAATTAATCATAATTTTTTTTTGTGTTTAGTACTATTGCTATCATGATTTTAGAAGTTGTTTTCAAAATTATAGGCTTGGCATGTTTAGATTTTCTTATAGAGTAATACTATTCATATACCCACTTGTATACCATATGTACTGAAATTGCCATTTTTGATGTGGAGAAAAAGAGAAATGAGAAAGTAAAAATTAAAATAATGTAGGACCTACACCCTACTTTTAGCAATTTCAATACTAGTGGGTGTATTACTGGGTATATGAATTGTATTTCTCTTTCTTATAATATTGGGTCTTTGCTAATCCATTTTGTTTGAAGTTTCACGTTAAAAGAAGTCCTTTGCCTTATTTATCTCTCAATAACTTGGTTATAAGCTTTGTGGTTTGTTTCATATGTTTCAGAAAGCATCTAATTTATTAGTCCAGTGGTTTTTCTTTAATAGGTTTGGAAACAATTCGCACAATTTGAGCAAAAATATGGAGATCTTGCTAGCATGTTGAAGGTAGTGAATCCCATCACAACCATTTTCTAGTCTTTTGCTGCTATTCTTATTCTGAATCCTGATATAGCTTGTTTAAAAGCTTTAATAAAATAAAAGGAGAAGCTAAAATAATTTTTCTGTTGTAGATATCTGAACAAAGTAGGAAATTGTTTGCTTGATAATAGGTTTTTGTGGTTAAGTATGGTAGGCAGACCACTCATTCTGGCTTTGGTGGTTATGAGTACCAACTATATCCTTATTTTTTCTGTTTATTCTAACTTTTAATTTCAATTTTTGCTGATTATATCATAAATTCGTCAACTGCACCGAATTTTCTTAAATGTGTTGTCATTGGCCAAATTGCATAATGTTTGTCTCAAAATATGTGGCAAAGAAGATATTCTAAGCAAAAAAAAAAAAGGAAAAAATAAAAGGGGAAAACCCTTTCTCCTCTGGAATCCCCAGTCTATATCCCTTCCCCTTAAAGGTGGGCACCATTGATCTCTATTGACTAGCTGGTCAATCAATCAATAAGGTCTAGATATTATTGTTTGTAGACATTCCTGCATTCAAGCTTGCAACAGGTATATTTATGCACACACATCTTGTGGACAACTCAGGAGACCAGGTTACTCCAAAAACTAGCGAATTGAAACTTTGAAGATGAAGTCAACAATTAGAATTGACATTATTGATATGTGAGGTCAGCAATTTTAATTTGTTGAGCAACATCTTCCTAAAGTAGAAACAATTTCAAATTCTTTCTTTTATTACCTCCAAAATTTTCTGGACTTAATTCTCATTTTCATTTTGATTTTAACCTCCATTAAGTTGAAACTTTCCACTGATGCATGATGGGGCCTACAATTGAGGTATTTGAATCATTTTAAATATTATTTCCTTAATTTTCATCTATATGTTCTACTTTAAATCTTCTATAAATGTATTTATCGTTTATTCTATTAAAGTGATACCACTTATTACCTTAAATTTCCCACCACACTTTCCAAATATGTTATTTTTCATTTGCCCAAACATTCTAATCCTCAATAATATACTTGGTCCTATAAAACTTTCAGCTTGATTTTAGAGGAAATGACATTGGCATGACACTCCAAATGAATTTCTCCATTTTGACAAGCTGCCTTGATCCTATGTGGTACATCTCTTCAATCTCTCAATTTTCTTCAATTTAGTTGCAAGGTAATCAGATATGATGCTTTTAGAAGTGTCTTGATTGATAATTTTGATTGGTTTATGATTCCATCCAAAGTTATTGGAATGAACTTCATTGACTCCATTTTACTAATTGAGTCTAATGCGTACCTAGATCCGATTTCAAACAGATTTAGATTCTTCTGGATGGTTAGAACTGGTTCCGTTCACTGAGTGCGAATCCTGCACACCACTAAAACGAGTAAGAGGTCAGCATTATCGGCGGGAAGTTGTCCCATCGAAAATACTCTGACGCTCAAGTCAGTAAAACAGTCTTCAAAGAGAAGAAACTGAAAATAGAGAGAGAGCTGAGAGTTTGAGTGTTTGACCCAGATGTAAGAGAGACGTGAGGTCTCCTTGAATTTGGGTGGTGGGAAGGCAGTAAACGGCCGTAAGGGCTCGCTTGTTGCCTAAGGGTTCTTTGGAGAAGGGAGGTTGAAGAGAAGGCTGAAGCACTTAGAACGCTTATTCGTATTGCTTGAAAGGCTGATTGAGTTCCTGTCTGGAAGCGTCAATGAGAGCATCAAAGAGAGCATGCCCTGAATAATGATTCAATGGCTTCTTTTGTAGCTGAGAGGCCAATCCTCCTTCTTTGGAAGGAGCGATTGCCTTCCTGATTTGTTGGCAGGCTTGCCTTCTGGAGCAGATGCCTATTGCCGTGCTGATCGTGATTGTTGCCTTGTGAGGCGGCCAACAACTTTCCCCGTTGGTTTCTTTCCTCCTCAGCATATTACCGTTGGGGTGTCTTGGCTGGCAAGGAATTGGGAAGATCTGGCGCTTTCTTTCTTTGAAGGACGCCAATCTTGTTAATATCCTTTCTGGTGTAAATTAAGATCGTGGGAGACGCGTGGAAAGCTGTGGTTGGCCGTCTGATGAGTGGTGGGCCCAAACGGAGCAGGCCCATCACTGTAGAAAGGCGTCATTTGGGCCCAATGTGTAGGGCGCAGACGGTCAACGTCTGAGTTGACCGTCAGCGTGTTGGCCGCCTTCGTGGTGAACGAAGGGAGAGTAGCTAGCGATCAACTGATGGGCTGTGGGCCAGAATGGAATAGGCCAATTACTGTAGCGAGGCCTCTAAAGGCGCAATCGAGCTGCGCAATGGCGGTCAACATTGCGTTGACCGTCTGCAAGCAAGTTGGCCGCCCAGACAGTCAACGCTAACGTTGACCGTCTTGGGCTTTCCAATTCCTGGGCCCGTCTTCTCACTGGGCCGTCAAAAATGTTGACTGGCCTTCTTGGGCTTCCGTTGACCTTTTTTTGGGCCAACCCATTACTGGTGTACCTATCACTAGCCCCCTATGCTGGTGGTCAGATTTCTGGCCTCCAATATATTCATGATGGAATGCCTTTTCTTACTTTGAGGATCTCGTGGGAATTCTTAAAAAGCGTGAATGAGAGCTTGACCGGAATTGTTGATCGTTTTGGTCAATTCCGGAGTACCAGAATTGTTGACCGTCCTGGTCAATTCCGGAGTACCAGAATTGTTAACCGTCCTGGCTAATTCCGGAGTACCAGAATTGTTGACCGTCCTGGTCAATTCCAATGTACCAGAATTAACCGTCCTGGTAATTTCTGGGAGCGTCTTGCGTGGCCACTAGCCGGTTTGCCTGGCAGAGTGCGACACGTGTCTCCCTTTGGTTGGTCCGATATCTCAGCTATTAATGCGCAGGAGATCCGCCTTTCACAAGGCTAAGTAGGGAGGCGACACGTGGCGATCATGACGGTGGCCTTAATGAGGGGTTTCTGCGTCAGAGGCCCGTTCTTTTGTGAGATCAAGTGAGGAGGTGACGCGTGGCAGGATTGACGGCGTCCTTTGTATGCTTGGCGCTTAAGTTTCTCCTCCGTATTTTGAAATCAGTTACGCCTTCTAACCGTCGTCTTCTTCGTTCTCGCTTCTCAACTAAGTGCTTTCAAAGAAACCCTAAAGCTTTCCCTGATCATGGCTTCCGTGGCAGATTTCTCGTCCGTTCTGAGGGAGAATGATGTCAAAGCTCTGTGCGTCGAGTTCAACATCCCCAAAGAGATGGCCTGGAGGGTTCCTGGCGAGGATGATAAAGCTTTTTCCCCACCGGAGGGGTACATTACTGTCTACGAGGCCCATTTGAGAAGTGGCCTCCGTCTGCCTTTGCCGGAGGAGTTAGAGTCGATCGTGGCGGCTCTACAAGTACCCATCGCCCAGCTCCATGCCAACGCGGTGAGGTACATTTGTACTTTATGCATTTTTGCCCGTAAGTTTGACCAGAAATTTAGGATGTCTGGCGTTAAAGTTATATTTAAAGTGACCAAGGGGGTGGAGTGGTTTCACTCAGCCCCCGTGCGGGAATAAAAATAAACAAGGCCATTCATGATTCTCTGAAGAACTGAAAAAATCGGTTTTTCTTTGTGAAAGTGGGAGAGAAATGGCCGATTGCGAGGAGTTGGGGCAAGGTTCCAGAGGCGTACCTTGGTACGCCATCTCCGGCGGAGAGCACTGCGTATGCATGGCTGACCAAGGCCATACAGCTCAATCCCGATGAGTTCAAAAGGGACTTCTTGGTCTCCCGAGCGGAGACCAAGAAGGCTAAATGGGGGCGGCCATCACCGGTTCAGAAGCCGCACCCTCCGATTATGATGATGAGACGTGAAAACTCAAGGAGTGTGATCATCCGCCCCAGGTCCTCGGAGGAAGCTGTTGAGAGGGTAACTGGCACACCCTCATCGTCTTCGTCACAGATTAACTTTGTGGCTGCTGGGATCTGTGGCGGATCCGGCAGCATTTCTGGAGTAGATAGGCTGGCGGAGGCCGGAGGAGTCATCCTGGCCCAGCCTGCGGCGAAGGTAGTTCCAGGCACCGCCTGGATGGAATCTGTGGAGGAGCCAGCTCGCGACATGCCTGAGGGTTCACGTGTTTATATTGTGGAGCCGTCGACGAGAGTTGATCCACCAGCAACTGCTCCAAAGGCAGCCAGGAGGAAAAAGCCTGTTGCGACTGCTCCGGAGGCTGCAAAAGAGAAGCCCTCTGAGGAACCCGCCGCTGCTGTTGATGATGATGAGTTTTTGGATCGTATTTTGGATGAGGCAGCGGTGTGTTCAGCGCGAGAGGGTGCTCCTGGCTCGTCATCTCCTATTCCACTGCCAGCTGGACCAGGCCTGGAGTCTAGGCCCGTAAGGCCCTTTAGGAAGACTTATGAGGTATAATTTCTGCAATGGCTCCCTTGTATTTCTTTCTTCCTTGTGTTTATAAATTCACACTTTGCTTTTGTCCTGTGCAGCCAAGAAAGTTGGCCTCAGCTGTCTCCCGGGAAGTAGAGCAGTGCGATCGCATCATTGCGGATCGAGAGGCTGAGATTGCCTGGCTAGAGGCCAAGCTAGCTGCCTCAGGAGGGGAGCTCCGTGAGCAGACCGCCGCTCTTGAGGCCGTTATGGCGGGCGTGGAGGCAGAGAATGCTAAGCTGAAGGCAGAGAACGCTGAGCTGAAGGCGGAGGTTGCTCGCTTGAAGGAGGAGGATGATCGACTTAAGGCGAGCAACAAACGCCTTTCAGATCGAGCCGCCGCCGCAGAGAATGAGTTGGCCACTCGGATGAGCCCCCATGAGGTCGGCGGCGTACTGCACGCTCGGCTGTTGGAGGGGCTCAATATTGGGCGGCGCATGGCGCGGTTGATCGTTCCTGACTTCCCAGTGGAGTTTATAAATCAGAGAAAACCGTGCTGCGCAACGCAAGGAAGATTTGGAAAGAGAGCCCCGAAACAGCCAGGGTGGTCCGCCGCCCCCATAGCCTTTTGCATTTCTTTTGCTCTTTGGACCTCGTGTAAATTGTAATACACTTTGTGAGCAATAAAACAGAAATCCTTTTCAATTTGGTGTCCACTGTCTTTTATTGCTTTTTGTGTTTGCGTGAGTCGTTGCATTGGGCGGCCAACCTGGTTGGCCGGTGACCGTTGCTTGGTTGCCTAAGGAGCTGAGTCCCTAGGCTTGGCAGGTGGTTGCATTAACTAACCTTGCGGTGCTGTCCAAGCGGAAACTTGGGCAGTCAGCGTTAGAGAAGGAACGCTTTTCACTATTGTTTAATCACGCTATCTTTTCGTTGAGAAGGTTAGTGCGTGGGGTAGCCAACCTGGTTGGCTGGCTGCCTAAGGAATAAGATCCTTAAGCTAGGCAGGCGGTTGTAATAACCAGCCTGGTGGCGCCGTGCAAGTGAAGACCTGGGCTACCAATGTTGGAGAAGAAATATTTCTCCCTTCGACCGTCGTTGACTGACGTTGCTACTCCCTGAAAGGAGGTCGTCGCATGTGCCATACTTGCCCCCTAAGGTTTTTAGATCGCTATGGGCCACTTGGATGACCAAGGTTTCAAACCGCTCATGGGCCACCTGGATGACCGGGGTTTCAGACCGCTCATGGGCCACTTGGATGACCAAGGTTTCAGACTGCTTATAGGCCACCTGGATGACCAGGGTTTCAGATCGTTCATGGGCCACCTAGATGACTAGGGTTTAAGATCGCTTATGGGCCACCTGAATGACCAGGGTTTCAGACCACTTCTAGGCCACCTAGATGACTAGGGTTTAACGAGAGGGTAAAGACCCTCCTAACTTAGGGGCAGTCTAAGTAGGGTAAACCTGTAAGGCAAACACAATTTATATATGCACAAAGACTAGGGTCCTATATGCTAAGTAAACTTCTTATTTTGTCAAATTAAAACAAGCATGCGAATGAATGCACACAAGTAGGTGAGTACGTACCTGGGTTTCCTATTGGAAGTAACGCTTTAGGTCGGTTGCGTTCCACATTCGCGGGACCAACTTTCCGTCTTGGTTTCGGAGCTTGTATGCTCCATTGCGCAGGACGGCGGAGACAAGAAAAGGTCCCTCCCAGTTGGGAGAGAGCTTGTTTCGGCTGTCCAGCTTTCCTGTGGCCTCGATGCCTCGTAGGACCAAGTTTTCAACGTCGAATTGTCGGGCTTTCACTTTTTTATTGTAGTGCCGGGCAACTCTGTGTTGGTACACTGCTGTCTGTATTCTGGCGGCGTCGCGGGCTTTCTCAAGCAAGTCTAAATGCTCCCTGATTTTCTGGGAATTGTTCTGTGGGTCGAAAGACTCCACCCTGAGGCTTAGAAGCCTGATTTCAACTAGGATCACCGCTTCAGTCCTATAACAGAGGCTAAAGGGTGTTTCGCGTGTTGGTTCCTTGATGGTTGTCCGATAAGACCAGAGGACGGATGGGAGCTCGTCAGCTCTGGAGCCCCCGGCGCCCTCCAGTTTAGTCTTTAACCCGTGGAATAGTGTACGGTTTGTGACCTCCACCTGCCCGTTGGCCTGGGGGTATGCCACCGAAGTGTGGACCAGCTTGATCCCAAGGTTGGTACAATACTTGGTGAAGCGTTTCCCCGAGAATTGGGTCCCATTGTCGGTCACTACGACCTCTCGGATGCCGAACCTGCAAACAATGCCTTGGCGAAGGAATTCTAATGCATTGTGCTCAGTGATTTTTGCTAGCGGGATTGCCTTGACCCACTTGGTAAAGTAATCGATGCCCGCGATAATAAACTCTCTGCCCCGTGGCAATGGGAGATGGACCGAGTATATCAAGCCCCCATTGCGCGAAAGGCCATAGAGCCTGAAGTGACTTTAGGTCCGCGGACGGCTGGTGGTGAAGGTTGCCATGAAGCTGGCAGCTTTCACATTTTTTCACAAACTCAAGCGCGCCCTTTTTCATTGAGGGCTAATAATAGCCCTGTCGCATGATCTTGAAGGCCAGATTTTTCCCGCCTACGTGTGATCCACAAATCCTGAAGTGAACCTCGCTTAACGCGTAGTCCGCCTCCTCGGGTGATAGACAGCGGAGGTATGGAGTCGAGAATCCACGGCGATACAGTCGCCCATCGTCTACCGTGTACCAGTCGGCTGTCTTTTTAATTCGCTTGGCCTTCTCGGCGTCCTCTGGGAGTGTTCCGTCAGCCAAGTATCTAAGGTAGGGCGTTATCCAGTTTTCCGTTTCGGAAATCTGCATCGCCTCCTGTTTTTCTATGCTAGGAGCATTCAGGACCTCCCTCATATCCCTTGAGTACTGTTTTGGGTTTTCGGCAGCGGCGACTCTAGCCAGCCGGTCTGCCTTCCAGTTTTTAGCTCGAGGAATGTGTGCCAGGGTCAGCCTGTCGAAACCCTGGATGGCTTCCTTTGCATTTGCCAGGTATCTGGCCAAGGAAGGGTTGTTTGCCTCGAAGCTCCCATTGACTTGGTTGACGATTAGTTCGGAGTTGCTATAAATCGTCAACCTCTTGGCAGAGCACTCCTTTGCTAATCGCAAGCCGGCTAGCAGGGCTTCGTACTTGGCGACGTTGTTGGTCGCCGGGAAATCAAGTTTGAGGGAATACTTAACCTCAAATCCATCAGGGGTCGTAAGGACCACCCCTGCTCCATTGCCACTGTTTGTGGACGATCCATCCACATGGAGTGTCCACTCTGGGACCTCGTCGGATCCCACAGACGGCGCCAATGATGCGTACCTAGATCCGACTTCGAACAGATTCGGATTCTTCTAGATGGTTAGGACCGGTTCCGTTCACTGAGTGCGAATCCTGCACACCACTAAAACGAGCAAGAGGCCAGTGTTATCGGCGGGAAGTTGTCCCACCGAAAATACTCCGATGCTCAAGTCAGTAAAACAGTCTTCAAAGAGAAGAAACTGAAAATAGAGAGAGAGAGCAGAGAGAGAGAGCAGAGAGTTTGAGTGTTTGACCCAGATGTAAGAGAGACGTGAGGTATTCTTGAATTTGGGTGGTGGGAAGGCAGTAAACGACAGTAAGGGCTCGCTTATTGCCTAAGGGTTCTTTGGAAAAGGGCGGTTGAAGAGAAGGCTGAAGCACTTAGAACACTTATTTGTATTGCTTGAAAGGCTGATTGAGTTCCTATCTGGAAGCGTCAATGAGAGCATCAAAGAGAGCATGCCCTGAATAATGATTCAATGGCTTCTTTTGTAGCTGATAGGACAATCCTCCTTCTTTGGAAGGAGCGATTGCCTTCCTGATTTGCTGGCAGGCTTGCTTTCTGGAGCAGATGCCTATTGTCGTGCTGATCGTGATTGTTGCCTTGTGAGGCGGCCAATAACTTTCCCCGTTGGTTTCTTTCCTCCTCAGCATATTACCGTTGGGGTGCCTTGGCTGGCAAGGAATTGGGAAGATCTGGCGCTTTCCTTCTTTGAATGACGCCAATCTTGTTAATATCCTTTCTGGTGTAAATTAAGATCGTGGGAGATGTATGAAAAGTTGTGGTTGGCCGTCTGATAAGTGGTGGGCCCAAACGGAGCAGGCCCATCACTGTAAAAAGGCGTCATTTAGGCCCAATGTGTAGGGCGCAAACGGTCAACGTCTCAATTGACCGTCAGCGTGTTGGCCGTCTTCGTGGTGAACAGAGGGAGAGTAGCTAGCGATCAACTGATGGGCTGTGGGCCAGAATGGAATAGGCCCATTACTGTAGCGAGGCCTCTAAAGGCCCAATCGAGTTGCGCAAGGGCGGTCAACATTGCGTTGACCGTCTGCGAGCAAGTTGGCCGCCCAGACGGTCAACTCTAACGTTGACCGTCTTGACTTTCCAATTCCTGGGCCCGTCTTCTCACTGGGCCGTTAAAAATGTTGACTGGTCTTCTTTGACTTCCGTTGACCTTTTTTTGGGCCAGCCCATTATTGGTGTACCCATCAGAGTCATTTAGATTTCACAGTCTCTCTCCATGATTTTAACTTTGATTCTAGTTTTCTTGCTTCATCTATGAAAATATTTTTATCATCATACGACTTACATTGAGGAATGTTGTCTTGAATGTCTCATAAGAACAAAGACAACAAATGCAAATAGGGAATGACTCAAAAGTCGATGCTTGATGTAATTCATTCTAATTGGAAAACTCTTGCTATCTCCTCCTATGGTTCCAACAATAGTTAATACCCCATCACAAACATACTTAATCGCATATCTCTAACTACCACTAGCTCCCTTATTTTATAACACTCATAATAAGACTTCATTATGTACCCTATCATAGGTCCTCTCCGAATCAGTAGAAACAATGTGCAAAGCCCTCTCATTTTCCTCAAGTTTCTCCATTATCTTTCTTAGTAGATGTATAACTTCAATGGTGGTTGTCTTGGTATGAAGTCAATCAATTTTTGAATGCAGTCGTCATATAATTCATCAATTTCTGCTTTTGTTTCGATTGTTATTTCCAAAACCTATGACTTATTAAATTTAGCTGGTTCACCATGCAAACCCACAATCTCCAAGCATTTTTTTATCATCATTGGTATTCCATCTGGTCTTATTGTTGAATCATTATTCTGTCTTTTTACAAGCATATTGGACATCTTGAAGGCTATTTTAAGTGCATTTTTCCTGTGGTATCTGATGAATATTCCTTAAAATCTATCCCCATACCCCACCGGAAGAGAGAAAAGCAAAAGGGATGGAGGGAAAAGAAAACACCCCCTAGGGGGAGCCACTGGTGCTTAAAGATCCCTGAATGAAGGGAAAGTTTGAAGGTTGGCAGAGAGTTCTCTGCCTAGAAGGTATCAATAATTAGTGTTGAAGGGTCTACCCATTATAGTTCATTTATTTATATGCTTATAATATGATATAAGTAGGAAAATTTCAGACAATGACTTTTAGCTGCACACTTATTAAATATGTGACTGCTGTATTCATATAGTTCAATCTTCTGATACTGTTACATTGTCAGGTTGAGCAAAGAAGGAAAGAGGCTCTTTCTGGGACAGGTGAAGAGGGAGTACCAGCACTGGAGGGTTCACTGCAGGATGTTGTTTCACGATATAGCTTCATGGATCTCTGGCCATGTTCTTCCAAAGATCTGGATCACTTAGCCTGGCAAGAGGTGCATTTTGTTTAGGCTGTCCCTTAATGACAATGCTAACAGCTACCTATTATAGATGTTTATATCTTATATCGTACCCATTCTTTTTTACCGTTTACTACTGTGTTTGGCGTAATGGCTTATTAGTTTCCAGTTTATTGACAAATTTTATCAATAACTGAAATGGCAAGTGGTTGGTCAAATAAACATGTACAAAAGGTAAATATTATAGAAAAAAGAATGTTAAATGGTTGAGTAGTGTTACTTTGATAGATAAGGAGGATGGTTAAAGTTGTTTGTACACTTCAACATTAGGCCAAAAAAAGCACACATGTGAAAAGGTGATTCAATTGAGGTTAGATGCAAAAAGAAGGGAGAGATAGGCCTAAAAAGAATATGAAATTGCTACTACTCTTGGCTATGTTGTGGGGAACCGAATGGAATACAAAATTAGATTCAAATAGAGTTAAGACTTTGTTGCAGTTGTTGCTGAAATGACTTGAAGAAACTGGTTGATGAGGTCATGCTGTAGATGATGTGATTTACATGTATAAATACTGAAGTCCAAATTACTGTAATTATTGTTGATATTTTTGTCCGTTTACTTTATCTAGTGGATGTGCCAATTTGCAAGGGGTGCGGATTTAGTAGAGGGATTAGTCATTTATTAAATTGATTAGGGGAGGGGATTGTTGGAAACTGTCATACAAGGGTCTGTCTCCACCCCAATAAATCTCAGTGCCATCTTCTGGCGTGAAGGTTCAATATTCTTTTCCTGTCTAGAATGATTCCATATTTCCATTACTGCATGTGGACCAGTCCCTGAAAATCCACCTATGAAATCATCTAATGCACAAAGTTTCATGTCTTAAGCATTGGGAGACAACTTTCTTAAAACCCAGAGAGATTCAACAATTCTCTGGTAAGCAGCAAGCAGCAAGAAAAAACACCTCGTTGCTTTGAAAATATATTCATCCCTTTTAGAATGTTTACAGCAAGAAAATAAAGCCATAAAACTCATCTGCTCTTGATTTAGTGAAATGATAAAAAAAAATTCAGGTTTAATTGACCTGTCATCTGAGCCCTCTTAGCACCACGATTTGATTGTCCATCCATATCTGCTTCTTTCTGTTGCTCCAGACTTCCTGCATACAGCATTTCAGGATGCTGGTGAAAACCTACCGGATTAATGTGGGCTTGAATTCAATTATGGAAACCCATTCTGTCTTGTTTGGGCTTTTCACCTTTTCTATGATCTTTGTCCGATCTTCATCTCTGGAGCCTTGTTTGATTGACCCCATGATTATCATTGACAGAAAATCCCTCTCATAAATTTTTGGTTTCTAGGAAATGTTATCTCTATTTATAATAAGTAGATTCTAGGAGTCAAGTACCGGGCACTTAGTGGATTATTCATGTTTGTAAGATCATGTTATTATGTTCAAAGCCTGGACTGTGTTGTACTGCAACTGGTAAATTTGCTGGTTAATTTGGTTAATTAGCAACCTGCCAAGCCAGTTGACTGAATGGCTGCGCTGTATATTTTTACCATGATTATAACCTGATACTGGGTCTTATTATCCAGTGGCTTGCTAAAAATTTGAGTAAGAAAGTCGAGATGTCTGGTCTTCCAAATGGAGCTGGTTTTACAGGTATAACTTTGGTCCTATGAATTGATACCAAGTTATTTTCACCCTGTTGTGGATAGTTGATTGATATTCTTCTTGGGTGCAGATAAGGGCTCTTCAGGATTGACTACATCGTACCCTTCCTTGAAGATGGCCCATCCTGATATTACCCAGATGGTGATATATGATCCTGGGCAGAAATCTGGTATGTGACCTGGCCTAAATGATTGTTGACTTTGTTGAATGAACTTATGGTTTATTTATGCCTGCCTCCTGTTTGCCTTTACATTTGCATGGTGTGTTGTTTTGTTGCATCTAACTTGTCATTTTTTATTTTTTTTTGGAAACTGTTATTGATTCCTGTAAGTTAGTGATGTAGCTAACTTTGAGTTATAGCATCCTTTTTAAGCATCCAAGGAATTATTATTATCTTCAAATGTTGCTTTGCTTCATTTTCAGAGGGATACTGTCACTTGGATAATTGTTGCTTGATAATAAGTTGTCTATGTGAAAAAAATCTATCATGTGCTTTTTTATGTCTGAATGATGCCTACATTGAATTGACATGTGGGAGAATTTGCATGGTAGGAGAAATAAATGCAAAATTTTCTGAATTATATTCTACGTTTTATTTCAAGGACTGCCTAAGAATTTCTTATTGAATAAATACAGTGGCATTCTTTCTCCGTTTGCTTCGTTGAGTATCCATGCTTTAGACTTGACAAAAAAATTGATATGTTCAAAAGTAATTACCTCAAATCTTCACATCTGGACAAAGATAATAAATATCTTGTGGAAGATTATGGTAAAATTAGCATTACTCAAAGAATCAATGGTAATTCTTTAAAGTGGAAGCAAGGAACTGATGAACATCATGTACCATGCTGGATGAATGTAGATTGACACCACCTAATTGATTTGTGATTTGACCGGAGTTCAGGTCCTGGAGTTGTTCCCAGTGCTATGGCATCTGGACTTCCTGCTGCATCTAGCAACTTATCAGTTGCTGCTGTCCCGTTAGTTGGTGCTGGAGGAACCAATGCATTTGATGGGATACTGAAAGCCGCTCCTCCTGCACTTGTGGCATTT
Source organism: Nepenthes mirabilis (assembly GCA_025585075.1). Lineage (NCBI taxonomy): Eukaryota > Viridiplantae > Streptophyta > Magnoliopsida > Caryophyllales > Nepenthaceae > Nepenthes > Nepenthes mirabilis. The sequence continues at coordinate 5,465 of JAODPA010079989.1, read as the reverse complement.
ATAGCCAATCTGCCTGCAGTTGAAGGTACATTGGAATTTAACTCAGATGTAGTATGCACAATCCATCTCGGATAGGATATATAAGTATATTTCTACTTCGTATGCTTCCTTCCCTATTAATTGAAGAGCATCTTTGTTCTTTTCTGTGGTTAAACCTGTTCATAATAACTTAAGAGAACTTGAGGCAATTCACTTTTGTTGTTTTGCTTAATGATAACCGACAATTTTCAAAATTAATCATCTTCCAAGCAGGAATGAGATTAAAAGTTGAAGTTCTTATGTATCAGTACAGATTGCCTTACCAATAGATTGAGGGATGGATTCATAGATGAGTAAGTAGGTATATATGTAATCAATAATTATGATTCAATCTAATCATTATAATATTTTTAGAATGGAAGGAATCAGGCACGTCAGCTGCATGGTGTATCAACGGAAAGGGGAATAGAGCCTCAGGCCTTGATAGATATGTCAGCCATATCCGTTCCTTATGGGGTTTGATCCTTTAATGTCTCCCCTATTTCCGTTACCTGACCATAAAGGGGGGAAAAAAACTCTTTTTGTCCTGTAATGGCAAATTTACCCTGTATCTAAAGGATTAAGCTTGTACTTCAACTTTAAGATATAAAAATTTATTCCTTCTGCTTCCTGTTGATTAAATGGTTGTCCCTTTTCATTTTATGTAAACCTCTTCAAACAAGTAAACCATTTCTCTGACTTTAATAGCTTTTGAGAGTTAAAGGACATCAACATATGTATAATGGTTCAATTTACATCCTCACTCGAAGCTTAAGCATATATTGATATTGGACTTTATCTCCCAAATTTTTGAGCGTTGGATCTTCTATTGTTACTGTTTGACTTGTATTAAATGTATCCAAAAGATGTTCTTTATTTTGCATGTTGAGTTGCCTTGCTTTATTTTGCACATTCTTCAAGGCTTTAAAGATTCCTGGCTTGATATTTGTCCCTGAGCTTTTCATACAATTGATAAAGTATGTCTCATTTTTCAATGCAGCATATCTCTCTTCACATGCAAACTTCTTGATTTAGTGTATGCATAATAACCCCTTATCATATTTACTATTGTCACGTGTGGTTTTCTTTTATGATGCTAACTTTTTTTAAAATCTTCTTGAAATGCTAGGTCCAGTACCAGATGCGGATTTTGTATTGTCTATATGTTTGCAGAGCAATATTCCAACAAGCCACAGTGTTAACTCGGCATCTTCCTCAGCACAACTGCCTGTTGGTGGTGCGGCTGTTAGTGAACATTCTGGTTCAAACAAGTCCAATCCTGTTCCAAGTGGTTCATCAGTGAGAACGACGAGAGATCAGCAGTCTGGAAAGAGGAAACCTGTGGAGAGTATGTTTGTCCACCTGATCTGCGTCAGTTTTTCTGTGTTATCTTCCTACATTAGTGTTTTGGGGCATTAAAGACTTAATCATATATGACCTAGATGTTGCATTTGCATTCTCACAACTTCCCTGGTTCTTTTCATACTTCGCATTAGTAAGTTATCATGGGAGTAACTAAAAGATGAGTGTGGCCAGATTGTCTGGTGACATTTTTCTTTATGATCAATAAAAATTACCATAGAACAGCATATCTTGGTCACAAGACCCAGTTTTCTGTGCGATCTTGATTTCGAATACTCAGGAACATGAGCTAGGTCTAAGAAATTGGTGACCCATTTTGAATACGTGCTTCATTTACAAGTTTACTATTCTACTAGATTGAAAATTAACAAGAGATGTGGGAAAATAAAAGAAAAATGGGTTTTGATGTCTCTTAATGTAATTGCAGAACTAAATTAAGCCGAAAAAATCACTTGCAACTGTCATGAAGCTACACTGCCAGGATGGTGCTTCAAAATTTGTGTATTAAAAAATATTCCTCAATAAGTACCTTACTTATGTGCTAGGACAACATTGATGTTTGTTAGATCAACCTCAAATTTTCTGGGTGTTCTGTTATAGAAATAGCTTTTTTTTTCCACTGGACAAACTATATGAGCTAGATATGTGAGGATCTCAGCTCATGTTTCAGGACAAGATGACGATGACACAGCAACAGTGCAGAGCCTTCCACTTCTGAAAGATGTCTTCAAGATACGGCAAATGCAGAAAGCTCGGGCTGGAGCTGCTTCGCAAACTGGGTCTACATCATATGGAAGTGTCTTTTCAGGAGAGCATTCTACTAGCACTACCTGAATACTTCAAGTCAATAAACAAATGAATAGTCTTCTTCCTTTGTTCTGGTGGTTGGAGTCTGAATCCACACAGGTTTGTGTTGAAAAGGCCAGCCATCCAACAAGCTCAAGTTCTTCATCTCAACCCTAAAGTTAGTATTTGTAATGTTTCAATTATTTCATTTAAGAATGCCAGCCTTGGTGTCGGATATCACGGATTTAAACTAAAAAACCAACCTATTTATACAAAATAGGGATGTGACTTGGTATGTTTGACCTGCCCCAAACTCTACAATGTGGGAGACTCGTTTACTGGGTTATCTCTGTTCTTGTTATGTTTCTATTATTAGTAATGCTGACAAAATGTCTGCGAGCTATTCAATTTTAGTGATTATTTTGTTTAGGCTATTTTCCTCTAGGATTAGTATGACTTGATTCCTCATATAACTCACAGCAGGTCCTAAAATTCATAGGATTAATAATAGACTATCAACATCTTTCCCTTTTATCTCTTGCCTTAGTATGAACGCTACTTCAATTCGGTTGAATAATGGCGTTGATTGCAAGTTACTACTTTTAACTATACATGATGCTGGAGTTGTTAGAGAAAATTTACATTTAAAGAGCATCAATATGATGTGATAATGAATAGCTATCTTATCCTACTTAAATATGTCTTGTCAGTTTCTAGTTCAGAATGTTTAACTGCTCATAAAATTGTTAAAGCAGCTGCTGCTTTGGATTGGAGTTTGGTTACATGATCCTCCTCCCACTCAGGGTAAGATTGTTGCAGGTCTTTGTTTTGTTTTATATTTTATTCCGCTGCTGTGCTTCTATGGTTAAGTTTTTGTGGTGCATCGAGCTTTGAATTTTGTGGAGTTCTTTGCCTGTTACAGTAACTGTGGCTACGCTGGGTAAATACACTGTGATTGTGTCGGGAAGTTGAGATCATGTTTGTTCAAACTTTTTTATGGATGTGCTATGAATAATAATGGTGTTTCAGAAGTTGGATTTTTTGTGTCTTTTGCACTATTTTGTGAGGATTTGTTTCCAATTTTCTTAGACATCGGGTTCTCTATATAAGAACCCTTATTTCTATTGTTTAGGATATTGATAATTGATGAATGAATGAGTATTTGAGAAATTGATTGCAATTGAGCAATTATGCTTCCCTTTCTCTCTCTCCCTTGGTTTGATCCCTTTCTTGTCTCTATCCCTTTAGTCTAATTTCTTGCCTTTACCCCTCTATTATTCTTCTCTCTACTTTCACCCCTCTCTCTACATCAGAATTCATTTGATACTGTCGAAACTCCGACTTTCTTACCACTATCAAAACTGTGATAGCTGTTTTTCCTTAATCAGATAATAATTTTATCACAAATAGAGCTTAAGGGGTGGTTGTTATGAACAGTGTTCGGTCAAAGAAGTTTAGAGAAGTGGATATATCTCGCACGAGCACTCAGGTAGAAATATATTCTAGCAGCCTTCGAGTTTTGATAAACTGCTTTATTTTTCACAAAACCACTCGAGTATTGACATGAAAGTTAAGTTTCTAATGACACAATTTAGATAATAATACAATGTTGTGGAGTTTGCCAACTCAAACAGATCTAAAATAGATCTAAATATATTCACTTGGCATCTAACATGGCAAAAGTAACTTCAAAAAGAATTATATGAATATCATAAAAGATTTGAGCTTGTGTCATGATTTTGCACTTCTAATTATACAGCGTGGTTATCCGGTAAACTGACTATCTGGCAACCCTGTCATTTGGCAGCCTGGTTAACTGACAGTTTGAATCTGGTCAATCCAACCTTCTGACACGGGACAGAGATTCAGTTTCATGATTTGTTCCCTTGGCTTGGCATAAGTTTAATTTTTACACTGGACCCATTGCTAGCAATTCGTTTTTTGTTGTCTTCATATGTTCATTCCTAATGAGCTGCCTTGTGTGCCCTGCCGTTGAGTCATTCTCGAGATATCATGCTTTTATTGCGCTTTTATAGGTCCTCTCTGTGGAGATTTTCTGCAATTGATTGGATCGATTGGTTGAGTTGCAATTGGCTTTTCCAGTTACTTAAAATGCTAGGTTTTGATGTCCGGACTTTTGCCCATAAACATGTTGAGATTTTAGAAAAAAGATGTGTGTTTGGACACAAGCTCAAATTCTTCGATTCGGCTACCACCCGGGCCATCAGAAGCCCCAGCTAAAAAACAAAGCCTTGTTTCTCGCTCATGGAGCAGTCACAACACTGTCAGTTATTAAATGTTTTATAGTTTTTGTTGCCAGCAGTCTTGACATCCAATTCTTCCACATCTCATAGCAATGGTTTTCGTTGGGATTTTCAAGCCAAGGCTACGTGTATGGTCCTTCCTTTCCAGCAGAGTGGGGAAAGTAGCCCTCACAAGATAGGCATCTCTTCTTGAGGTACTGGTGCCGAATACCATCCTAGTTTCTTTTATTTCGAATTGAGATTGCTTGGTTCTCTTTTGTCAAGTGGAACCCCTCCTCTCCTAGGTCGTCATCCACTCTGAGTTAGTGGAGCAAGGTGGTGCCCTGGGCTAGCATCCCTTTCCTTTCAGCAACCCTAGCTTTGCAGTAGGTGTCACTGCAACAGTCGTTACAGTCCATTACTAGCCGACCCCTTGCCTCCCGTCCATTTGGCAAACAGGTCACTGACTTCGAGCGCATGGGGCTTGGTTGCTGGTGACACATTTCAATGGCACCCAATATTTTTGCCTCATGAAGTTCATGCTTCGTAAGGAAGATGCTATGATCCCAGTGTAAATATATAATAATAGCGGCATCAGAAATAAAATTTATTCAAATGCAAAACTCAACAATTAAAACCAAGTTAGACATGGCATACTAAAATAGATAAGATATTCGGATGTAGATATTGTATCCCTAAAATGGCTAAGCATTTCCCATTTAATCCAAATTTAAAATTATACCTATTTAATCCGTAAATTGCTGCAAGGAAATGTAGCTAACCATAATCCAAATATATAAATGGCACAAACTTAGGTTCTATTCTATTCTATCAATAACAATAAAATCAAAAACAAACATAAACACTATAAATTTTCAATTACAAATTGATAAAATGTTAACATCTATTTTTATTATTGTATTTAAATCTAACTATCGACTAATCATTAGTGATGTTAAATAAATTGTACCGGCTCGACATAGCATATGGCCCGTGCTATATTGAGCTGGTCATGCTTATGGGCCATACTATGCCACGGGCCAATATGGCATGACT
>JAODPA010079978.1:13327-26870 GCA_025585075.1 Nepenthes mirabilis | reverse complement strand
AATTATTAAAAATCTAATATTTAAAATAATCATAACAAAATGTTTCAACTATTCCAACATAATACTCCATTTGTTTCATATTAATTGTACCTTTTAGTTTACCAGATCAAAAGAATAAACCACAAAAATAAACTATAGTCTTATCACTGATTCATCAACCGATAAACTGACCTGTTCGCTCGCCGGCGTAGCCTTGTGTTGCCTGCCGCTTGTCGATTGGTCGTCTTAAGGTCTAGTTGGCATCCGTCTTTGCATTTTTTGGATCCATCAGTGCTTTCTGGAACCATCACCGCCATTGTGCATCCCCTTTCCGAAATCATCACTGCCACTGTGCATCCTCTTTCCAGAATCATCACCGCCTCTGTGCATCCTATTCTCGGAACAATCACTTCTGCCACATGCTTTCTTGTTTGAAGAAGACCAAGCAAAACGCTGCATTTTGCTCCCTCGTAGCGAATTAAACACAACACTCCATCTGAAGGCTAGCTCCTTGCATAAACGACGTGTTTTCAACATTTCATCAGTACAACGCATCGTTTTAAAAATCAGGCCGGTGCCTGTTTGGTGAAGCCCAAATCATTTTAATCACGTCAAGCCCACAAACGCCGGCCAGATCATTCCTAGAAGCCCACTCTTGCTGGACTAGACTTGAAATCAGCCTACCAGGGAGTCGGTCCACCACCGCAGCTGCCGCCCACCACTGCCTACACTGGCTGTCAACACTTTTCCAGTGACTTTCATAATAATTTTCCAGCGACTCTCCAGCATATTTGCGGTGAGTTCTCTGATGATTTTTTGCCAATTCTCCGACTAACCCTTTCGTAGCAGTTATCATCGTTTGGTTAGCATCACTATTTTCTAATTGTATATTTTACAAATGATATTGCTCACCCTATTGAAATTATTTTCAATGGTACCAACTACAGTGCTTGGGTCTATCAAATGTCTATTTTTCTCATTAGCCGCAGATTTTGATGGTTTTTTTTTTAAGGATAAAACTCAAACCCACAAAAACAGGCAAGGAGACATCAGAAGAATTTGGTAAGCACCTTAATTAATGTGAATAAACTCACTATAAGATACTTGGTTTATTAATACATCAATTCCTTCAACTTAGAGCCTTCCTCTGAATTTTGGAATACCAAACTCATTTGGGATTTTTCTTACCCATTGTTGTAACTGTTCCAATAAGTTGCTCTCCAATTTTAACTGGAATCTAAATTTTATTAGATGCGTTAGAAGTCTAACAAATCAATTGCTGAGTTTCACTCTCAAATCAGTAATATTTGAGATCGGCTTTTCCAAGCTGGTCCAATTTTTCTAAATGCTCATTCTATTAAACCTTTTACCAAGTACCAAGATTGTCGTCAATTTATTCATGCTATGACAATCATTCGTGATAGTTTTGAGCGCACTAGAGCCTCACTACTCCATCACTCTTATCAACCTATAATTGACATTGCTCTCACAGAATTTATTAAGGATAAGATTCAACAGAAGATTTGCCATATTCCATCCACTAATGTAGTTATGGCTGCTCCATTACCTAACTTCGCTATTCCATTTGTGGCTTTTACTTTCTTTACTATGTGCCATTTCAATGGCAAATATAATTATTGCAAAGAAAAAGAACACAATATCTCCAATTGTCCTAAAAGGAAGGGTAAGACCTTTTCAACAACCAATGGCTACCATCTCTATAATTTTGACAGATTTTGCCTCTATCTCTCGTCTCTTACTACAATTTATTTGGAGACAATTGTCAACTAAATTTTGTCTTGTACCTCTATTACTCTGTTTGTCTCTTCAAATATATCTTCTTTTTTGGTTTATCAACTATACCTATTATAATCACATGACATCTAATACATTGTTAATATCTCATAAGACGTCTTCCATCAATATCCCTCTTATTTATACCACTGATGGTTCTGATATGATTATTGATCATATTAATTATATATCTACACATGAGTTTTATATTTTAAATACTTATCATATTCCAAACTTATCTCTCAATTTTATATCTGTTGGTCAATTTATTGAATATGATTTTCACTTAAACTTTTATCACAGGGTCTCTAGTATACAGGATTAGAAGACGAGCAAATTCATTAGGATTGGGCGTAAAATTGAATACTTTTTTGAGTTTATATATTTGCATATTCTATATTCATATTCTATTTCTCCGTTGGTTGCTGCTATTTTCTCCAATCTTTAGTATAGCTAATTTGGTTACCTTTCTTACCTTGTGTTTAGATTTTAGTCACTAATGGTTACTTGGATCAAGTTACTTTTAATTCTTTGGGCAACATATCTTATAATTTAGGCAAATAAGTAACCCTATTTATTAATAAAAGTAACTCTTTGCTTCTGTACATTTTGATTTAATTAACTATGATATTTGGGGGTCCTGTCTCTACTCTAACCAAGGTCAAATCTTGATACTTTGTTATTTTTATTAATAATTACCCTCGCTATATATAGATTTATTTTTCACATAATTGCTTTGATTTATTTAATACCTTTTTCAATTTTCAGCAAATTATCAAAACCCAATTTGATTACATTATCAAAGTCTTATAATCCGATAATGCTATAAAATATACTTCCACCTCCTTTCAAGATGAATTTCAACAAACGGATATTGTGTCTCATTGATTATATCCTTACAATTTCTAACAAAATGATCGTGCTAAACGTAAGTATCATCGTAGTCTTAACACAGTCCGTACTCTCCTCACCTCCGGTTCTCTTCTTAAATCTTTTAGTAAGAAGCTGCCATTACAGCTATATGCATTATTCGCCGAGTTCCATCTCCCACAATTTCTAACCAATTGTCATATGAGTGTCTTTATAAAAATGAACACGATTATTTCCTTTTCAAAGTTTTTAATTGTGTTTGCTTTATTCTTCTATATCCTTATGAGCATACCAAGCTTGAATTTTACTCTCAAAATTGATACTTTTTTGGTTATGGCAATGAATATAAAAACTGTTGGTGTTATGATCCTATTACCAAGTGTCTTTGTATTTTTTGGAAATATTACATTCTGGGAATACAAAAACTTTGCTAATATCTCTTTATTTTTCCTCAGACTCTTCGGATTCCTCTCGCATTTTTTCCAACTCGATTTTTTTATTTGACGTAGAACTTGTAAGCTTGCCTACCACTAACAAATCTAGATCATCTGATAACTCCGACATCTCTACCACAACTTCCAAGTCCTCTCCCATTGTGGATATACATTGCCCTAGTTAAGCATGCGTTCCTTCTACCCATCTTCGTGACTATCACTATTTCTCTGCTCTTGTTGTTATTTATGAGCCACGCAATTATCACAAAACATGCTCTGACTCTCTTAACATGTTATGTCAGAAAAACTTGAAACTCTTCATAAGATTCACGTTCGGGATTTTGTTATTCTTATACATGGTAAAACTGCAATAGCAAATAAATGATATACAAATGAAAAATAAATTCTAATGATTCAAAAATTTGATGCAAAGCTCATCTTGTGGTTAAGGATTTTGCTCAGAAGCATGGCATTGATTATGATGAAATTTTACTCTTATTGTTCACATCACTTATGTTTGATTTTTCTTGGCAATCGCTACTACACACCAATAGTTTTTATTTCAAATGAATGTAAAGAATACATTATTATATGGCGACCTTATTGAGGAAGTCTAAATGAAATCTCATCCTAGTTATCCTCATTTTTCTGGATAGGTATATTGTCTTCAACGAACATTATGTAGTCTTAAATAGATTCCTCACACTTAGTTTGCTAAGTTCAGCTCTACTATCTCACGATTTGGGTTTGCCTCTATTCTTCACGGCTCTAACCTACTTAAAAAATTCATCAAAATAGAGGTATATTTGGCCATGCATGCCCACCAAATCTCAAGAAGGAATATAATTAAACACATGCAAGGATGTTACTACAAGTTATGTTGGACTTTCTTCAAGGGAAACAAAATGACTTAGATTTGGCAACAACATAAAAGGAGGAGGAAATACACTTGCCTTGCTTAGAAGTTTATGATTTCTTGATTTTTTTTTTTTACACCTAAAATTGGCCCTCTTCTTTTGCCGCCTCCATCTTCATCCCCCTCTACCTCTCCAATTCTCAATAAAAATGAAGTCTAAATTAGTGCCCATGGGATATATATCATTTGCCTAAATTGAGACTAATGCCTCTAATTATGGTGAAGAGTTGAACTAGGCTCTAATATATAATTATTTAAGCCATCACTTAAAATGAAATGGCATCATGCAATTTGGCGTCTTAATTCGGTGGCCATAACCGTGAACGCAACCTCAAATGCTAAGTTTTTGAAACTACCATGTTTGAAGGGAAACTCAAACACCACAAATTTGAAAGCCCAGCATTTGAATATAGTTTAAATGCTAAAATTTAAAACTTCCCCATATTTGAATGTGGCTACAAATGCCACAAGTTTGACAATGAACTCCATTTTTACTTGGCCTAAACATCAAGCTTGCAGCACTCTACATTTTCGGTCAATTTGAAAAATAGTCGTATAATAAAAATTTGAAGAAATTGAATTTCAAAACTAGAATTGGCTCCTGAAGGGTACCTGAGCCATGCATATACTTATTTTAGACAAATTGGGCACACTTGAGAGACGTATGTATGTGTTTGGGACAGAATACTGGCGTTTGAAGAAAGCTCATGTGTGAAATAAATTGTGCCTCGATGAGGTAGAAAAAATGTGTTTGAAAGATCCCACAGAATTGAATTGTGTTCATGAATCTAAGAATTAAATCCTTCCTATTCCTTTTTCAATGATATACTTACGAAGTTATTCCAACTTATTGATTAATACTAACTTCAAATCCTTGTCTTGATAGGTATATATACGTTGATTTTCTATAAATAGGTCTCTTGGACAATTTTAGGTTATTCTGGATAGATTTTTGAGAGAAGAGACAAAAAGTGAAAGGGAAAAGAGAGAGAAGAATAGAAAAAGGGAGAAATTAAAAAAAAATTAAGAAATCTTTGGGTAAAATCAAGTATAAAGTAAGTGCATTCGAATTTTCTTTCCTTTATTGTTGATCTTTCTTTATCCCTTTGAGCATTTATATATTACTTGTATAATATAATAACATTTTATAGCNGGAGGAGGAGGAGGAGGAGGTAATTCGCAAGATGGAACGTTGTTGCACGCTACCAGTGCTCGGAAAATGATGCAAATATATATATATATATATATATATTTATTTATTTATTACATGGCGTGGGACTTTAAAGTCCTTTTTATAAAATAAAATTTTACAAATTTTAAAGTAACCGTCGACATACGAAATAAAAAACAGATTAGACTAAAAGAATTTTGATCAGCAATTTGCCGGTGAGAGGGCTCGCTGATGGTAGTCTCCTCTCTCACCGCCCCACCTAACATGCAATTTGTCATTTATTATATGTATCGGTCTAATCATATCGGTCGAAGCTAATTATTCGGCTGACGGCTACATCCTTAGACTACAATTATCAAACACTGCTTCCCTACACGTTTGCCCATAGATGCGACCCCTATTACATCAGTCATTTATTGTATTATTACATTGGATACATTTTAAAATCTAGTCGTGCAGTTAAATTGCCAATAAGCTTAAAACATCAAAGTCTAAGAATGAGAAGCAATTTTAAAATTATTCATCCACAAAACTAAATAAATATAAATATAAAACACTAGGTGATGCTAGCTAACCGAAAGATGACGCTATAAGCATTATAAAAGTGGCAAATATTGATACGTTGATTGTTTTCATATTATGTACGGAATAGAAAACTTATAATTTTTTTATTATAGGTTAAATTGGAGCAGTTCCGAACTCCGTTATTATTAATCTAAAACCTATACACTATAAATTATAAATAAGAAGTTAGAGGACGGTAGAAATCGCCCCCATCGTATATTTTTCGACGTTCAAATTAGAAAAATTTTTTAAAGAATAAAAAGATATTAGGAGGATGCGATGAATGTATATATTTATATAGCGGTGGAGCGTTTGGATACGTCAATTGATGGGTGGTTTAGAGGCGTGCCCGACAAAGGGGTAGCTTAGAGGTGCGCCCGATGGAGGGGCAGCTTAGAAGTGAGTTAACTCTTGGATAACGAGCTCCCAACTCCAGGACAGAAGGCTCATAGCTACCGGACGGAGGGCTGAGAATCTCATGGCTGGAAAAGAACAAAAGGGCCTTCAGATAGGAAGAGAGCTGAAAGCCATCGGGACTAGAGGAGGGCAGATGGCCTCCTACCGGGAGGATGGCCTCTGGACGGGAGGAGGGTTGAAGGCCTCCGGACAGGAGAAGGGCTGATAGCCTTTAGACGAGAGGAGGGCTAAAGGCCTTCAGGATTGGAGGTTGGCCAAGGGGCCTCCGGACAGGCGAACTAAGTCACATCCTTGATGGGAGGAGGACCAAATGCCTCCTAGCTACCAGTTTGCTCTCGTTGGATATTGGCTAGTAATGGCTGTATCCTTCTCTGAGCCATGTGGGCCCTTATGGAGCTTTTGGAGCTTCTTCGAATTTATTTTTCAAAGTTTGAGGGTACATACTTTTTTAATGTGTTACACAGATGCGCTCATCTTGTTAAAGCAATGCGTAACTCTTCACTTTCAAAGAATGATATTAGATTGTGGGTCTGGTCTTATTGGGTCAATTGAAGCTGGATCCATCACTTGCCCCTTATGCCGATGGTTTAAATTTTTGGCCTCCGACATGTTCATGATGAGATGAGACTGGTCGTGCTGTTCCTTCAAGTATGACCTGAATTCATTGACTGGAAAGCTTGACTTTGGATAGAGGACGAAATCGGATTGATGGTTGACCAGCTTGGTTGACTGCATTTCTTGATCCGAAGAGCGAAATGGAGCGGAAAAAGCTGGTTGACCGGATCCATTGACCAAAGCGCTTGAATCCGAAAAGCAGCACGGAGCTGAAAATCTTTGTAGACCATATCCAACCACGAGCCATCTGAGTCTCAGGCAAGATCCAAGAGTGCGCAGAGGGAAGATCTCAGGTTCAAGATCAGATCTCCTCGCTGTAAAGACGCGCTTCGAGAGGTCGAGAGGTGATTTGCCTTAAGATAACTGATCGTTCGAGTTGTGATAATAGGATGCACCTTGCGTTCCCTAGAAGGGTTCTTTTCATCGTGCATTACTGTTGGCGAGTTAGCCAATGGGGCTAGGAGTGAGGAGCAACCAGAAAGCTTAGTTGTTGGAATTGGAGATCCTTTGGCTCTCGAGTCGAGCAAATGGGTCAATACTGTGACCATGGCCAAACTTGGGATCCTGATCTCAATGACTCCCTCTTCGAGGATGCTGCTTTGCTTTCTAGCGAGTGTCAGGACTATTGGAGATGACTTGCGTCGGATTCTGATCGTTCCCGTGAAGGGAAGTTGTGGCCTTGAGGAGATGCAGTTGTCATCTAAGCCTCTTGGCTTTGACGAACACGTCTGGTTGGTCGCATTCGCCCTTGCCAAGAGGAGGCCATGGTGTTGGAAGATGTGGTTGTCAGTCAAACTTTGAGGCTATCGTTACCCGGCTTTTGCTAGCCTAGGTCGTCGCCTGTATGTACCGTCGATGCCAGGTCCTATTTGAGGACGTCGTAACTTTCATGCGTTTGGTCCTAGTCTTCCGACCATCGTTGACTAATGGTGATCTCTCCTTCGGGAGGTCGCCGCACGCATGCTGAAAAGCCTCCTAAAGCTTTGAGTTTGAACGTACGTGGGCCATTCGGTGATGGGATTGAGGTTTAATTCGACCTCTTACGGGCCGTCTGGATGACAAGAGTTTAATTCGACCGCTTACGGTACGTCTAAATGACCAGGATTTAATTGCGAGGGGTGAAAACCCATCCGAGTTATGGGCAGTCTAGGTCACATGATTTTATTCAGGGTTATGTAATCACTCGTATGAGCAGATACTATTACTATCCTATTAATGGAAACATAATTCAAGCAAGTAGTATGGTGTATGCAAGACTTCCCAGAATTCGGCATGAAATCGTCAGCACGAAGTGGTGTTATTGTGACCGGCTCACCGCCCTAGGTTCACGGCTGGCATGCATCGCTTCGAAGGGCCGTCGGGGCACTTTGGTAGGTGACCTAGCCTATGGCCCCTGTGCTCTGTGGGATTTGGTTCTTTGCCATGAATTGGTTGGGTAGCGCATTGCTGTCGTACTAGGTAGCTTATTGGCCCGTGGTGTGAGTCCTGTTGTTCTCTGATACTGCCTCGAGTGACCCAAATCGGTGCAACGCTTGGTTGGATGATGTTTTCTGCGATGCAATGTGTGGTGGGCCGAGCACGTTGAGTCCCCTTGCAATGTTGCCATAACTTTTGCAGGGTCTGCTGCTACGCAACAGGTTGATGGGAGGTGTTGTAGCGGGATCAGCCTGCTGACTGGTGCGCCTTACTCGGGAGAATCGTCGAGGCCGAGGATGGCCCATGAACAAGGGAATGGAGCTCGAGTTGGCGTCTCGCATTTGTAGCCTTACTCTGTGAAAAGTCGGGTTCGCCTCACCGAGTCTATTAGGGTTCGAGGTCAGCGCCACCTGAAGACATTTTGGAGCTGCGTGGATCATGCCGTTTTGGGCCTTCACCTGTGCGTTATGACTTGGCTTGCCTTCTGGTCGCCGCTAAGCTGTTTTGCTCATGACCGTTTAAGCCTTGAGGTTGTTAGGCCACTAGATTTTCTGCAAGTATTTGTTCGCTTTGTTGGTTTAGGTGTCGGAGGGCGGAGCCCCCAACGCAACGTCTTTGGTTTGGCCCTACTGTGTCCGCGGGCTATACTCTTCGCTTTAGCGAGGTAGCTCGCGAGTGTAGGACTGGGCAGTGGCTTGTCCGTTGATTCTGTCTGGGACCTCTTCGGGTTCGTGGAGGTTGTCGGTAGTCTTGGGAGTGACAAGGTATTGCCACTTTGAGCTTTGACCCGGCTCCCTAGGACCAGATCGATCATTTCTTAGGAAGTGGACGTCGTTGCTCGGATCCTTTCAAATACCGAGGTCGTCGGGTTGATGAGATAAATACTGGGGGCCACTTGGGTCCTGAAGTCGTCTGGCCGATTGATTTTTTGAAGATACTGACTTTCTCATATCGCTTGAAAGCTTATCGGTGAAGCCCCCAATGTTACATTTTTTGACGGGTGCAGACGGTCAAGGGACAACAGGTCCAGAGCACTCGACTGGACAGCAAGCGTTGTGCGCTCGAGATCAATTGTCCGTCTGTATGGCTACTCAGCCAAGGGTCATTGCCATGGGTGACTTTGCCTTTGACTTATGCAATAGCTCATATTTAGGATGTTGATCTCCTTCATTCATCATGGAGTTAGAAGACAGAGTCCTCGGTATTGCATCTTCAGACGAGCACAAATGGTCAGGAAGAGGGTGCTCTGCTGAGCGCCACGTGCCCATAAATTTGGCATCGATCACCTTTTGGCATGGGAGGTGATATCTTCGGCCGACATGCTGACTGGAGTACGAGTATTGACCGTATTTGTTTTGCTGTTGTGAGGTGAAAAATTTTTTTAGTTGTTTCTACAGACGGCGCTAATGATACTTCTTTGGTTCTCGGGTTGTACAGATTAAGGAATCTTCCATTCTTCCGCTGTGGGTTGAATTAGAGTAAATCAGGTATCTGTCGCTATTAACTTCAAACTTGCACATTACAAACTACAAATAGGAGGTCAGAAGTCGGCAAAAATTACTCTCACCGTATATTCTCCGACGCTCAAATCAGAAATCCTTATTAAAGAATAGAAAGATGTTAGAAGGATAAGATTAATACATATATTTATATAGCAGTGGAGCGTTTGGATGTGCCAACTGATGGACGGATTAGAGATACCCGATAGAAGAACGATTTAGAGGTGTGCTCGGAATAGGGATGGCTTAGAAGTGTGTCCACGGAGAATGAATTAGAGGTGTGCTTGGTAGAGAGATGGTTTAGAGATGTGTCCGGCAGAGAGACGACTTAGAGGTGGAGGACGGCTTAGATGTGTGTTTGTAGAGGAGTGGCTTAGAGGTGCGCCCGCGGAGGGCGACTTAGAGAACTAAACTGCACTGGTTACCTGAGTGAAGGGTTAACTCTTGGACAGCAAGCTTTTAACTCCAGGATTGAAGGCTCATGGCTTCCGAACGAAGGGCCGAGAGTCCCCTTGGAGGAGGGCCGAAGGAGCTGCGAACAGGAAGAGGGCTGAAACCCTTTGGGATTAGAGGAGGGCTGAGGGCCTCCTGGCGAAGGAGGGCTAAAGACCTCCGGACAAGAGGGCTGATAGGCTTCAGACGAGAGGAGGGATAAAGGTCTCCAAGACTGGAGGTTAGTCGAGGGACCTCCGGAAGGGCTAAGGACCGAGCCACCTCCTCGATAGGAGGACCAAAGGCCTCGTAACTGCCAGTTTGCTCTTGTTGAAAATTGGCTAGCAATAACTGTGCCCTTTTTTGAGCCATGTGGGGTCTTATGAAACTTTTGGAGCTTCTACAAACTTGTTCTTTAAAATTTGAGAGTGTTTACTTTTATAGTGTGTTTTATGGATACGCTCATTTTGCAAAAATAATATAAAACTATTCACTTTTAAAAAATAATGTTAGATTATGGACATAATCTCATTGGGCCCATTATAGCTGGACCCATTCATAATAAAACTAAACCTTCATCATGGTTAAAATTTTTCAAATGTGACTTCAAATGTGACCAAGAGTCAAATCATATCTCTCCTCGCCAAAGGATATAATGACTTCTTCCGAATTGAATTTATCTAAGGAATATTAAATAACAATAACAATCTGTCACCACCACAAACCCCCAAAGTAACTGCATAGGGAAAGGACATGAAATTTAACATGGGGAGGGTGACGGAGAGAAGCTAAAATTGAAATAGGAAACATTTATTATAAGTGATATTATTGGTTCTCCCCGCCCATCGCAGTGGGTTCACATCAAGTGCTTAGCCAACGCACTTCACACAAACGGAGCCATCACTCGTTGTTATCCACATTATTAGCCCAGCGAGCAAATATAACAAAAACACCGACACAACCTGTTCTCCACCCCAAAAATACTTGAAAAAAGGACTGCAACTTTCAGCAGCCCGCGAATATACAAACAATTTATTTTCCCTACCGCTAATCTAAAAAACCATTTCTTCATAACCACTTTATTGCTTGCTATTTCCATTCTTAAATCTCACTGTAACAACCTATCATTCATTCTTCCTGCTGTACTACTCGCTACTCCCTAATAAAAACCTTCCTGTGGTTCTTCACTTCTTCTGTGGGTTTTTTTCTGGGGTTCAGCTAGAAAGAACAATTCAGAGACGATCACCATAAAGCCCCGACCCACAAGGGGGGGTAGTCAGTAGGCCCACTCCTGAGGCAGCAGGGTCCCATTGCTGCTCGCCGACTGTGGACGCAAATTGCGCCTTTGAGACTCCAACTCATTACCACTATTAGCTCGGATTCTCACAGCACCATCTGCACGGCAAAGATAAACTTTAAAATTCAATCCGCTCTCACAAAACTCTTCTAACATTTAAACAGCGAACCAGTATGCGAGCAGATTGAGACTTCGACAGACCACTAACCCGGGCTGATTTATCTAGGAATAGAGAAGGCCAATTACCCGGGGCACGAGAGGGATTCCGATGGCGTGATAGGGCATTGATGTTGTTCAGGGCGAGGACAACTTTTGCTGGGAGTAGAACAGTTGAACATGCTGCCCAGTGAACCAAAACAGTCAAAAAAAAAAAAAAGTAGAGAAAACACAACAATTGCATGAGCCAAGATAGTCAGAGCGCGCCCTCTCTCCATCCCTCCCCCGCTTCCAAAGTACAACATCCGAAAAATGAAATTCAACGCAGACTGACCTCCAAAGCAAATTCCATGATCCAGTTAATTTGCAATAAAAGAAAGGGAGAACATTAATTGAAAGTGGTCCATCGAGTAGTACCAGGCTTCTTCCGTGAGTCGGTTGGCCTGGGCAAGAAGACCCCAGTGCCAACACTCTCTCTCTTGGACCCGGGAGTGCCCAGAAACACAGCCCTCATGCCAGTTCCAGGAAGCGGAGGTTGCTGCTGCTGATTGCGCTGCAGAGGTGGCCAAGCAGTCGATGAAAGACTCTGAGGCCGATTATTATTACTTTTTCTGCCGACCTCATTGAGAACTGAGTCATTGGTGCTGTTATTTCTCATAGCTCTGCTTTGTTGACCACTAGATTTCACCAGTCCTCCCCAAATCCCCTGGTTCAGGTGCTCCGTCACCTCTTGCTGCCCCAGCTGCCGAAGCTGCAGCCCAATCCAAAAAAAGAAAATAAGTGGAGACCGCTGAGGTCAAAAGCTCCAAACCAAAAGATTTATCACGAAAAGGAGAACTCACCTTAGGATGGGAAATAGGGTGTCGCGTATAGAGATCACAGCCATTAGGGGCAGTGCTGTTAATCTTGGGGAGAGGGGAAGGGACTTGGACGGACTTTCTAGGGGTATAAGAAAAGGCTCTGTTGCTATCAAAGAACCCAGTGCCTTTCCCATGCCCAATTCTAACCCCCAGCCTGGCCACTTCCCCAGCGGCCGCACACAGAAGATCCAGAGCCGCGTCGCTGTTCTCGCTGTTAGTAGGCGGCGGTGATACCAGGCCGTTGGGGCTTCCGTGACTCGAGCAGTGGTTGCAGTCACAGCCGCGGCCGCCGCCAACTGCGCAGAGGGTGGACTGTGGCGAACCGGACAAAACCCATCCCTGAGGAAAAACACTAAAACCCATATCAGAAATTGTTGTCCTCTTTCGAGCACAAATTGAAGAATCAAACACACAAAAATCCAAATCAACCTTTGTGTTGGTGACACAATCCTCAAGAGTTGAGCGAGCCATCTGGCGAGTCAGCCAAGCGATGTATTCTTCTTCGTCACTCTCTGCCTCTGTCGCATCGGTTACTGAGTCCATGGATGGATTATTATTCGAGTTCGGATCAAACGATCCTAAACCGGAAACATTCGAGCCAAACCCATCATACCCATTAAAACAACATTTCTCCAAAGAGTTAGCGTTTCCGGCAAAATCCACTAGGATGTCGTCGTCGGTGAGGAACTGTGAAGGAAGCCAAAACTCCCCGTCGTCTAGGTCTTCTGCCATCATTCAGAAGATCACGAATAGTAGGCAACTCACTTGAAAGCCTTCTCAAAAACGAGAAGAACTTCTACCGTAGAAGTTCGTGATTCTGTTGAGAAAAACCGAAGGAAGGAAACGGGCATATATAGAGAGAGCGTGTGATTAATCGAAGCTTACGGTAACCTAGTTAGATTTCTCGCACCCAATGCCCCCTTCCGAAAGTTTCTTAGACTTCGGATGCAGTTTCCGAGTAAACGGAGGGACTGACGGTGGCGTGTTTGTTTTGCGGATGTTGGAAGGGAGCCAGGTTAGGAGACGCCGAGGAGTGGGCCGTTGCTATTTGTAGAGAGGGAAGAAGGCAGCGGGAGGAACCGTAGGAAGCGGAATACTTCACGCGGGGGGGGGGGGGGGGGGG
>JAODPA010079978.1:0-13272 GCA_025585075.1 Nepenthes mirabilis | reverse complement strand
AATTAAATTATTATTAATTTTTAGAGGTGTACATTAAAATGATTAATGTCAATTGGTCAAGTGATCTAATCCTTACCTATCTTTTCTTATACTTCAAATTGGAGAAATTGTTTGGTTATTTTCTTTTATCCAATGCCATCGTTGATTACCGATGAAATGTTTCTCATCGGTTTGCTTTAATTTTAGAAAGAAGTTCGGCACGATTTTCACAAACAATGCTCGCTCGCCCACCTGCTCCCATACCTGTGCTGCACAATAAAATGGAGGAACAGTTTTTAGTTTTGTAGATTAATTAATGAATATGCACCTTATTTTATTTAAACAATTTCCGCTGGGTTTTTTTTTTCCAAAATCATCAATACTGCTTGTAGATGGGCAAACATCTGTGCCAGGTATGCAGTTACACACCATCTCCTTCGATTCCTTTTGTTAATTACAATGTCACATTATATTTAAATAAATCTTGCCAGTTTTGCCCAAAATACGTGACGCCCCAGAATCGAACTGCTCACCTCCTCCTGGTTAAGGTGGGTAGTTGGCAACTGTTGAGCCAACTGATACTGAAAGGAAAAAGACATGACTGAGGCGCCAATGTCATACCAACTGTTACCCATTGTCAACGGGCTCAAGATTTTAACCACTTTATCAATATCATTATTTTCTGAACAGTGCGATTTTATTTCTTTAAAACCGTAACGTCTTACACCCTTTTTTACACAGGTAATATTTATTTCTTGTCATTCATTTATTACTTGGTTTCAAGCGTATTTTGTATTTTACATATAAAATACGTAAATTAGTACTTAAATATTTAAAATATTATAATANGTTGTAAAAAAAAAATATTTGACATCGTCTATAGAGATAAACACATAAACAACCCACTTATGAATTTAAATAGTAGCCATTTGGTCTAAAATTACAAGAAATATATATAACCATTCCTCAAAAATTAGTTTTTCAACCTTTAGATTTTTAATTTTTTTATATTTTTAATTTTCAATATGTTTACCTATATTTAATTTGATATTCAAGACATTTGATTTGAGATTTACAGGGTTTGATCGCCATTTGGATTTGGGGTATCAAATTTTGGATGGTTTTGTATGTTTTGGACAATCAGATATTTGTATTTAAATTATAAACTTTGTGTATGAAACTATATTTTGACACTTTAATTTATTATATTAACATGTTTGGTTATTTGGCTTATATGGACTTTTATAAATGTTTTATTAGTTTTATGCCTTTTATCTGATTTATTGATGTATTGTTTCATTATACGTACACTTTCGTCGAAAATATCACCCATGTACACCTTATTTTTCTTGATCTATCGCTTGAATATCCTTTTTTAGGTCTTTGATATGTGGCACTAACGTCTTTCAATTAAATGGAATACCTTGTAGCAATGAGTTCTTCGATCTGTCATGAATAAGGTCATCATCTTTATCTTCTAGGTTCAGTCAAATCTGATTGTACCTTGAATAATAATCAATGAAACTCAATAATTGGTGACTAGATGTTAAATCTATCAACTTATCAATCTTTGGTAGTGGGAGATTGTCTTTCAAAAATGCTTTATTTACGCCAGAAAAATCATCACACATCATCTATTTTTTGTTACTCTTTTTTATTAGGATGATATTGGATAACTAGTTTGGGTATTTGACCTCCCAAATGAAACCGGCATCAATTAAATTTTTATTCTCTACCCAAATCGGCACGAGCTTTTCTATAGAACAATTTTGTATTTTTTGCCAAAATAACTTGCTTTCAGGAATGAGACTTAACATGTGAACAATTATTTTCATTAGAAGTCTTGAGATATTAGTAAATTTTTAAGGGAAGACATTATCATTGCTCCACAAAAAAGTTTATTAAATTATGCTTCAGATCTTGATCTAGAGAAAACCCGATTCGAACATATTTATCTAAATCAGTAGGATTCAAAGTTATCTGACGCGATGGCTTTCCAGGTGGATCCTGCTAAAGGGAAGCTACCTCATCTTGAACATCGAACACTTCTATTAGTTGTGGAGTTGGGCTATTAATATGTTACAAGTAACAATTTTGTCCTATGATCAAATCTTCTTTAACTTGTTTAACCCTAGATTTAGTTAAGAATTTTATTTTTAGATGTGTGATAGAGGTATCCACTCCAAATGTTATTTGGTGTGGTTGACCAAACAATGTGTTGTAAGCTGAAATGAGACCTACCACACAAAAAATTAGTCGATGGGAGGCCATCATAGGGTGCATCTCGCCATAACTTCTTGGTCTATGAGCTCTAAACCTTGATAGTTTCATTATCTAGCCCATACAATAGTCTTTATGATAGATCAATTTGATAATATTTTAGTATTAATCTAATGAACACATCAAAATAGAAAATATTTTCAAGCATCTATTGTTAATGAAGAGTTATTTCAGTTGGTAGTCTTGGATTTTGTTTGAAACTGGTATAGTTACAACAAAATGGTTAGAATGGAAGGTAATCACATGTATCATGTTATCATTACTAAAACTAATAACTTCTTTCTCTATCTCTAATTCTTGTTTCCTATTAGAAAAAGTTTTATTTGAAAAATCTTAAAATTCTATGTTGGCTTGTTTGGTGTAGACCATGTTGGAAACTCCTGCCACTACACAAATGTCTTGTTGCCCAGGCGGCTCTTCATCATCCTTACATTTGCTTGGGGCTGCCAAGGATTCTGTACACATTTTTGGAGATACTCCTTTCATATTAGAGCCTTAATATCCTTCTAAAACATTTGACAATTATCAGTGATGTGCCCCAAGAACAATGGTAGTAGTATTTTGACTGGTTTGCTCCATTTGAGTTTCTAATAGACTTAAGTCACTTTAGGAAATTTTTATTATAAAATTGCATTAGAACATTAGTCAAGGTATTTTTGAGATGTGTGAGATGTAGTGACTTGAACTCTCATCAAACCCCTAGCCCAATTCTTTATTGTTTATGTTAGTCTTGGGCAAGTTGGTTGCTATATTTTTTCTTTTACCTTCTCGAGTCTGTCCTGGATGTTGATTTATGTTTGGACATTCTAACCTTTTTGCATTGTTTGCCTCTTCAATTGTGAAGTAGGCTCTTGTGATAACTTTTACTTCCAAGAATGTATTAAGGTTCTCTTGAATCATTAATTCAAAAAAGTCATCTGATTGAATAGTTATCATATAGGCATTCGCCTTCATCTCTTTAGTGCACTTTGATATATCTCTAGCTTCAATATTGAATCAAGTCAGAAGATATTTTAAACTCTTATTGAGAGCTTGTCTGATTCTAATCAGATGTTATGATTGTTTTTCTTCTCTCCAGTTGGAAGTAAAATGGTATAGGAACTAGTCAACTAATTTATGTAAACACAGAATAAAATCTAGTCATAATATATAGAACCAATTTCGTACGTCTCTTTTTAAAGTTAAAAATAAATAAAAGAACAACACGACATTTTTCAAATTGTAGAAGCCGAGCAAGGAGCTAAAGTTGTTCAAATGATCCACCGGGTTGGAAATTTCGTCATATGGCTTCACTACATGCATTTTCAACTCGTGGAGGAGCTGGAGTGTTTTGATATCGGAGGTAAATGGAGCATGACTCAACCGGGTCATTTGATTAGTAGAGTTTTCTCTAAAGATCTGCTGCTTTGTCCTCGTAATGTACTTATCTATTTTAGTTGTGGAGATAATTCTCTCTAGGTTAAGGAATGTCTTCAATTATAAATGATTGGCAAATACTTTTGGCATCTAGCCGGTAGGGAGAATTTGGGGCATATTGTTGCATGACTCTTTGTCTTAGTTAGAATGGAACTTAGAATCTCTTGTGCATCGAGGATTTTGTCACTCTAGACTCTCGTTCCTAACCTTGAAGTTGAAATAACTTTCAAATTGAGAGGAATCAACTTGAATTTTCTCCTTGCCGGCCATGGTTATCTTTGGCCAATAGTGGCTTACCCTTGAGGTGACTCTCATCTTTTGACCTCTTTTTTAATATTAGATTTATGGGTGGAGGTCCTCAACTCGTTGGATTTGATCCTGAAATATGTTGCATAGGAACTTTAGTATCTTTGATACACATGTCCTACAATTAAGCGGCCATGGCTCAAATGTCTAGAGATGCTACAACTAACCACTTCCTTGCTACCTTTTTCAAAGAGAACGCTGTGAAAAGGGACATCTTTTGACAATTGGGTCAATTGTCTGTGTTCTCTTATGTTTACTATGTTAATTAGTTTGTTAAAGATTATCAATTTGTGGATTTTTGTAGGTGTGACTCTCTTCAAGTAGGAATGAGTAGTTTGACAATATTTTTTTATATACTGCACTAATAATATAATGCGTATCTAAAATTTAAATTATGATTCAAATAAACTCAAATTTGATTATCAAACATTTCATTTGGATTCTACACATCTTAATAGTAAATAAAAATTTTGAAAGAATTGAGACTCGCTTATTAATATATTTTTTGGCGTTCAAATTAATAAATTTTTTAAAAATTTAAAATGTGGGCTAGATTGAAAGAATAAGAGAGAGATATATGTAGAGGGAGAATTTGATTCCATATTTTATGAAAAAATTGTGTTAGATATCTACACTTTGTTCCTTATTTTTGAAAATCCATCCTCATTTTAGGAGAAGTGGGGGTACATTTATGGTCATATTTCTAGTTGTTGGTGGTTTCATGAAACAGAATAATCGGTAACTATATAAGTAATCAAGCCAGTTGAAAATTAATTAATTCAACCATTATTATACACGTTTTGATTGTGAGGCTGCTTGAAGGTAGTAAATGCCTAAAGAATAAAGTGATGATGATGTTGTTGGCCGGTTCGAAATCTCTTGCCTTAGTTATAGAGTATACAAACAGTTCAACCAAATGAACCACTCTATTGGATGAACCACTGTGCTTAACATTGAACATGCACTAATTAGGAGATAAAATTCAATCCAGCTTGTATTTGTACAATAATTGTCCAGTAGTTCGTCGGATCTTGATTTTTTTGACTGGAAATGAGAAGACTGGATGTCGAGTTTTTTGAGTTTGGACTTGCTGAACCGGACAATAGCTTTTTCTTTCATGGCCTTAATAGATTGATGAATTTGACCGGTCTAATTAATTCTGTGCCCGACAAAGTTGGCAGATAACCAAGGTCTGTCCAAGTTTGCCCAAGTCTCCAGAAACTTTCCGAAGGCTGGATATGGCTGTCTCTTAGGGCAAGACGGAGGCAAAAACTATGGTTTTTAGACATAGACAAACACAAACTATCAAATTCTCTTATTATAAACTCTGATATTCTAAAAAGCAACAACAGATGTTAGTGCTGGTCATTAATCATGACACAAATATTTAAGTGAGGATAGATTGACCTGAATCTCCTTCCATTTGCACTCCACTAGACCGACGTTACCTCAGATGCATCTTCAAATGCCTGCTACCATAAAAACGGTCCAACTAATTATTATTAACAGCTAGTTTGCAAAGTAAAATGTGACCTGTCAAATTTCACTTGATTGATTACAGTGTTTTCACATGGGCCGGGGCAAGTTTAATAATAATTTGATTAATTTCAACTTTTAGCATAAAGGTCCTATTGTAGGGCCAATCCCTCCTCCACATGCCTTTGATACCATCTACTTGCAATAAGTTTCGAAAAATCCATGTCAATTGGGCATGAAATCACATGGGCACTGTAACGCTCTTTTGTCCTCACTCGGAGAGCTAGTTGACATAAGGTTGAATGAGAGGCCGTGTTTTTCAATAAGATCCACTAGTCTGGCTGAGACCATGGATTTTGGATCTCATTCATAAAAAAACATTGTGTTTTTCTCATGATAATTACATATTTTGTGCCAATATGATCTAGCACCTAACGGATGCTATAAACTATCAACCTAAACAAAATTAATAATATATGTTTTATACTTCATACAATAATTGCATATTACGTGATAATAAAATCAGATAAAATTTTGTACAAGTATTTGCATGGCATAATAACTAGATAAACTTGAAAGAAAAGAAAAAAAAAAAAGGTTAAAATTTCATTTAAAAAATAAAAATTTAAGATACTTTTCTTAAAATATTTTCTTCTTTAGCACTTGCTCAGTAGCAGTAACGGCAATCCATTTTCTCAAAATGTAGATAATCACATGAGGACAAATTGGAGCAAAATTAGGGGTTTAGAATTAGAAGTAATATACTTCATCATGTCAGAAATCCAACAATTACTCCACGTCAAGTGATCAATCAAGCAAGCAGCATATCAGTGGCATACCCATTCAGCAATTCAGCAAGTTACCATAGCAAGGCTGGCAATCTGTGCGGTCATTTTGCAACCAAACATATGAAGTGTTTTGGTGTACAACTACTGCATTAGTTTGCTAATGGAATTGTGTTCCCCTTTGAGTCTTGTACTCTGAAACTAGAATACTATAAATAGATGTAAT
Source organism: Nepenthes mirabilis (assembly GCA_025585075.1). Classification (NCBI taxonomy): domain Eukaryota; kingdom Viridiplantae; phylum Streptophyta; class Magnoliopsida; order Caryophyllales; family Nepenthaceae; genus Nepenthes; species Nepenthes mirabilis. The sequence goes on along the minus strand of JAODPA010079978.1, from coordinate 6,804 downwards.
TGTAATGTTGTAAGAATGTTGATTGAATAAGATAGAATGTCAGATTTCTTCCATTGCCTATTCTCCCTCAGTTCTTGATCCCTTCTTACCTGAAATTCTCTAAGCTCTTCCTCAACTGAGTCTGTCTCTTCTCATACTAATCTGATTGATTTTAATTTTCATTCTCATTTTTAAGTCACTCCATCACATTCTTCCGCTATTCAACATGTCATTCTAGACGATATGTTGTATTTCTTACTCTTTCAATTTCTCACTAGGCTCTCTTTCAACCCACCTTCCAATTATTGAAACTGCTGTAGGTGCAAGGGGTGATAAGGGTCGTCTGAACCATACCTATGATAGTACCAAATTGTCACGGAACTTATAATTTTATTAATCTTATTTATAAAGAAGTAATTATAGAAATTACAGTCTATTGAATCACCACTGAACATAACTCATGAAATACTGTTGTTGTCTGAAACCTGACCCGGTGCTCCAGCGTCGGTTTAGTACCACTTAAATGCTGATTAAATTATCTCAAAGGAAAAACTAGCTACCGGTTCACTTTATCTTCTAGCCAAAAGCAAAATCCATGTTCAAACTTATCCTTAAAGCATTAAAAACATCAATTAAACGGAAGGCATGATTTACAAGGCTGATGTCCTAAGAACATGTTCAATTTAATTTATACATGAGGAAAACAGAGGCTCGTCCATAATCTCAGCGAGAACCAATTTCCATATTACTCGATATGTATTCATCTACAAATTTCTACATCTTTGGATAACCAGAACCATATTTCATCAATGAAATATTAATATATGCACATTATAGTATAAGAATGACAATTATAGAAATATGAACACAGAGATTTAACATATAAATAATTAGCCCAAAACACAGTAACTTCAGCAAGGGGTTAATTAAAAGCAGTTTCAGTGTTCATCATCGCGTCTTCATCAACCAATTTCCAAATCTTCAGATAATCGAAACCGTGTTTGGCCAATACAATAGCAAACACCACGCAACATAGTATAAGAGTGGCAATCTCATAGGCATGTAAGTAACCATTGAGTGTATAAAAAGTTGGCTCGAAAGTAGTTTGGACACTGATTTCTCCCCCTCGGCTACTGTTCATCTTCCTCAACCGATGTCATTGTTCACTTGAATGAACATTAACTCGATTCTCTTCAAACAGTCATTATTCTTATTTAATAAGGTACACTACTTTATTCTATAAGATTTGAATAAGATATGGTAACTGAATAATAATTAATGTGAGAGTTTAACTCTTATGTTGCAAAACAGAGGATGAAGAACGAGGTGCATAAATTTCATTTACACAATTAACTGATAAACCAACGAAGAAAGAGAGATATTTTGCAACAAAAATTTAATAAGATTGAGTAAAAAGTTACTTGCCGTCACTTACTTATACGGCATTGAGCAGCAGCAGCAACAGGCTCATTCTTATCTCTCTCAGCAGTTGAATGCAAGAATGGGAAGGATGAGAATTTACACTTATTAAAGAAGAGGAAGATGAGGAGGGAGAAAAAGAGAATGTCCCAGGGGTTGTGTGGATATCCTTCCTCAGTTCAACGTATGACAACCAAAATGGTGAGGTAAGAAGGGACAGCTATGATTCTCATAAGAGGGGCGTGAACGGAGAAGATTTCATAGGTTATATTACATAGATTGATATTAATATTCAATAAATTGTTTTAATTAGTTTTTCCTTTTATTAACTGTCCACACATAATTACGTCAACACATTTAATATCATAGTAAGCTCTATTTATTATTTTGAAGTACTAAAAATAATTTCTACCTATCATTGAAAAAGCTATCAAAATGTCCTAATAATCCCGCGAATTCGACACAATTGGTCTCATAATAAAGTCAGCCTACACTCGTTTACAATACTTAGCTCCATTTATTACCATTACTAATGACCCATCTCAAGTCATGAGTCCAATAAATCTGAATCGAAAAAGATATTATAGAAGAGTTGAAGTGACGTAGGAAATCGATACATGATGGGAGCTTGAGAAGATACATTTACGCAGATAGTAGTAATTCTATACATGAGTGGTGCAGGTAACAATAGCAACAGTACCTGCACATGTGGTGCATCTGAGTCACGCGTAATGCTAAAATATGTTGAAACTGATGTGAATTCATATCTCCGTGTACTAAAATAAAACTTCTCATATGCCCTCATACTCAAAAGTAGAAGAAAGGGTTGACACATGTCTTCAGATGGCTAATTAATGAAACAAGTAGCTCTAAAATATACGCATTTAATATGTGGAAATTGATGCTCTATCTGTCTCAGCCTTAAATAAATAAATAATGAAAGATCAATCAGATACACTAGATGTATAGCTTCTACAAAACTTAGTTTACCTCATCATGTCCTTTTTCTCCCTTTTAACCACACATTTTCAGCATGACAGACACTTTAAGACGACTTACTTAAATTGTGGACCCTTTGTGATTCTCCACATATTCTCCAAATGGACAATAACCGATGCAAAAGGACTAATGAAATTAGTCACAAATAAAAAGTCAATACACATAAGAAATTCTTTTAGAGATCTCTAAATTAAATATTCCTTAGAGTCTCTCTATTTTTCCCTTTCCATTAGAGATTCTTTTTACACTTGGGTATACAATATAATATAACGTGATCTATGAAGATTTCAACTCAAAGGTTCTATAAATATCATTTTAGACATTAAAACTTTTTTTATTATTTCAATAAATAAGATTGTTTTAAAAGTNNNCGTGATATTTTACTGTATAATTTTACATTAAACATATTAAAATTCCAGGACATTTTTAAATGGTATAATTGAATTCCTACATATCTATATTTCAATGCATTATATAAATTTGAAGAAATAAGAAAGCAAAACTCTACATAAGTTTGACCATAATGATATTTTTTTTGGTATGAGAAGATATAAAGAATATATTCATATTTGAATAGAGTTTCAATTTAATTATGCACAGACCATTGTAGAGAATCGACAGAATATGTTATGACAAGTCTTAATATATTATTAGTGAAAGTCAAAGATCGAATCTATCATTGACGGGTTGAAAGCAGCATTCGGCCTCATTTATAAGTTATATATATGACAACCCACCTATGAGTCTTAAATAATAGTATATGATCTTTAATTGTATAAAAATATACGTAACCTAAGCTTTGATATTCGCCCTCTTATCAATGAGACCATCACTAATCCTTGATCCACAAGTTTTTACATAATGTGAACATTTTTGAATGATGTATAGTTTAACAAAGGATGTTTGATCATCGTCTTCAAATTATACATGATATGCTCATGAATTTATGCTATTGTTTCAACTTTTGATCATATTCTATTCCAACGTATCTTTGACATATGTATATATATGTTTAATTATGAAAGTTTCATAACTTGTTTAATAATTAGTTTGCTGTTGCTTTAATTTTTACTGATCTTCCCAATTAGAGGGCTTGGTGCATACTTGCAGGTTGTTTGGACTGGAAGAGGACTAAGGAAGTAGTTTTAAGATTTTAGCTATCAGTCCTATGTAAAAATCAAAATAGTACTTGTATCATTAGTTTTAATTTAATTAGATAATTGCGACCAAATCTGTTAATACACTTTTAAAAATTTTATTAAATTTTTGGTTCATGAGGCATCCAATACTCATGGTGATATCAACAAAAGTGAATTTCTAGAGCCCGTTTTGTTCATTCTTCAGTCAGGCTCTGCGAGCTTAGACATCCGAAACCATGGTGGAGGGTAAACTTAGATTATCAAAGTGTAGAACTGCAATTTATAGGAAAGGCAGTACTAATTAAACATGTAACAGAGTCCGAATTGATTTTCCGCATGTTTTTCTCCCCCCTAAAATCACTGTTCATTTATTCCCCAACTTACTGTTACTGTACATCCTCGTTGCAGGCGAGTAAAATACGTCTTCCACTCATCCTGACGAAAGCTAAGTGTCAACAAAACACTTGAGGTGGCTATCTTAAACATTTAACGAGTGTAACGATACTTCCCATTTGGTTCCAAACACCGAGATTGTGCTCTGTATTTTTTTTCCCAACCGAAGAAGATGCTTAATTGTATCACGGAAATCCACTTAAAACTTAATGGAATTGAAAAAGTAGTAGCGCATAAATCTTCAAGTGAAGAATATTTAAAAGCAGATGTAATAATTCAAAATAAGGAGCATCACTTGCCTGACTCTTCTTCTTCGTCAAAAAACAGAACGTCGCAGCAGTAATGGCAATGGTAGCAGCACTACCGGTGATGCTAACGCCCAGCAACAACTTCGGCACCTCCTTCTTCTCCATCGACTTCTCACTACTCTTACTGCTCTCTTCTTTCTCTCTCTCGTTCAAAAGAATGCACGTAAAAATGTGACAAAAGGCTTGCGTATATAGAAATTGCGAATGAAAGACATGGCCAAAAGTTTGTTGGGGCCGAATCGATTTGGCCGGTAAGGGGAATCGTCAGCCAGCCATGGGGAATAAGGAGGGGCGTGAGAGGATAGGGCAATCAAGAGGAGAATTTGTTGGAGGAGCGTTTGGGAGATGAGGAAAAGGTTATGCGAGAATCGGACAACGCCTCACTCTGGTTTTGCTATTATTATCGTTATTATAATTATTATCATATAATTTGATATGAATTATTTCCCAAATTTTTAATACTACTAATTTAAATAATACGTTTAAAAATCACGCTAAAAATATAATACTTACAATTAAAAAAATTTTATCAATTAATAATTAAATATCAGAATAATTGGTTGAGTTAAAAATGTTCATTTGTCGTTTGAAAAATTTACTTTTGTGGTATGTTTTGAGCATTCAAAATCAGCCTAGAACCTACTACATTATATTCAATTTAAAAAGCTTATGTGCAGATTTTAATTTTATAGTTAATAATTTTTACTGATCCTAATCCAAAATATTTAGTTTAATTTAAAATATCAATGTATTATCTTTTGGGTAGAATTCAATAATGGATTATATAAAAGGATAATGTCATTTATTTCACATATGACTTTTACAATGACAACAGAAGCAGAATTTGAAATTCATATTCATGGTTGGTGTAACTATTCTTCAGGTCAGAAAGTGACTTGATTCTTTGAGAGGTAAAAACAAGAGCCTCTTATCAGTGCAAATTCATCTTCTAACGACGCTCAGAAGAAACATGCACTCAAATTATGATGAAGCTTTGGAAGTTCCATATTTAGCTCGAGCGTGAGCAATCGATTTCTCCCTCGGAGGTAGGGTTTCTTTAATGATACTGTTGTTAATATACTCATTCCTCCAATTACAGAGTGCAGGGAACTCCTCTGTTAGTATTTTCTTTTCCACAGCTTCTTCGTAAACACTAACCCAATAAGCAATGACGTTGGCAACAATATCCACAAATCCAATTCTTTCCCCTCCGAAGGTGTTGTTGCCCTCTAGCTCCTTTTCCAAAATCTTCAGGTTCTCCTTTGCTTCTTCTGTTGCCTTTTCTTCTTCTGTCTCTGGCCCAAATAATGCTTTCCGCAAGGATGGGAGGCACTGCGCAGTATCAAATGAGCAGATCAGTTGTAATGTTTTGTCAAGTGCTAAATAGATCAGCTTTTCAATATCTTGCAGCACTGGTTTCATCAGTTTAGGTTTAGGGATACAACTATTAGTACATTGCCGTATAGCATTTTGAGGATGAGTACTTGTGCAACCACAATTTATTCCATAATATTCTGGTGGTGGTCAGGGAGAGCCACGATATTGGTTTAATTTATCAAATTTTAGGTGATATATATATTTGGCTGACAATTTTTACTTAAATAATTGATTTCACTATTATGTACATTTTTTATTATAGATTGTGGGACTTCAAGCATCGATTTATGCTGAAATATAACCGTCTAATAAAAACCATTATCATTACAAATTTCTTAAAATGACTTAAACAAATAAACTATTTGCTTAATTAATTGATCATTAATGCTAAATCGAACTCATCTAATTGTGCAATCTTGTGCTGAAAGGATGAAATTTTACTACTGTACCTCCATACAATATTTTCCTCCATATCTTACCCGCATGACTGTCTAATATGAATACAAAATATTACGAAACCTAAATAACTAAAAATTAAAGGGATGAATAATTAATTGTTAATTACCTTTTGATCAATAAAATTAGCCCAAAAACGGGCCACAGCTCTTTTATATGGATCTTGAGGCATGATGGGATTTTGTTTCCAAGTCTCATCAATGTATTCAAGAATCACTTGTGACTCATTAATGACCTTTCCATTGTGAATGAATACAGGAACCTTTTTATGTATAGGATTATACTTAATAAGCTCGGGGCTTTTGTTGAAGAGATCTTCATCAATATATTCGTATTCCACTCCCTTTATTTTGAGGGCAAGCTCTACCCTCCTGCTGAATGGGCTGCGCCAAAACCCATGCAATTTCACTTCTTCTTTGGACATTATGAATTTTCTTATTTGCACCTGATGTGATATCTACCTCTTTAGCTAAGACATTTGATGTGGCTCTTCCTTCTTATAGAGATGGATGATTGAAGACAGATTACTTGGCAGCTAATTAATCGATCTGTGTTCTTAATGCGTCATGCAAGTCGTCATTGCACGGCTGGAAGAGTAAAAGCGTACTATTCTAATGCACTGTTGCTGCATCCGAAGTTGAATTGTAAGCCGAGTAAAGGGGGCTGCCTCTAGCCATTCAACTTCCTTTCACCCCCATTAGATTATGATTCAATAAATAAAAATTAATATTAAA
>JAODPA010079967.1:0-26869 GCA_025585075.1 Nepenthes mirabilis | reverse complement strand
CACGGCAGCACATAGCAGCTCTGCTGCTTCTGCACACCCAGCAACACCCTCACAGCAGCTCTGGCTGCCTCACATACCTTCACTGCCAACACACCCACACAACCCATACACGGCTACACAATAAATGAAATATACATATATACAAACAATAACCGTGCAGCAATTTTAATCACCAAAAGTTGACAAATCTCCCCTTCACGGCCCTTCGGCCAAAACAAAACGCAATGCTCTGTTTTTCCCCATTTCTGATTTCCTCTACTCCTCCTCCAATCATAACACAATCTCACGGTATCAGTGGAAATTTAAGAGGAAGAAGGAGCTGTTCAACGAAACAAACTGAAAATTGACGCCACAAGGGAATCAATTGCAACGGAGGGACAGAACATGAACAGAAATTATTTGCAAAATTTCAGGGAAAAATAACAGGAAGGAGATCTTCACTTGCGAATTGAAGAGAAATGACAAAAGAGGGATTCACTTGCAAATTGAGTAGAAATGACAGTAGAGGGGTTCACTTGCAAATTGAGTAGAAATGACAGTAAACGGGATTCACTTGATTTCACCGTTCCTGAACACGGCTCAAATTCGGCTTCACTTCGTCTCCGGCTTCGGCTTCGGCGTCGTCTCCGGCGTCGGCTTCGTTTTCGGCTTCGGCTTCGGCTTAGGTTTTGGAGTCGACCACAGCAGGGCAACGGCGACAGTAAAAATCGACCACGGCGACGAAGAAGACGCCTCGAGGATGAACGGTGCCTCACTTAACTCCCACTCACAGCTTCGTTTTTCTTCCTTCTACTCACCCGCACACACCCACAGACGCGAGAGTTAAATAGAGCCATGGAGATGAAACGGTGGGGAGCAGGAGGAATCCAGATGGTTACACGGAAGCAAATCGGTTAGAATTCTGAATATTCGAACGGCTGCCGTTGCGAGAGAGAGAGCCAGTCGGGAGAGAAAGGAAACCAGACGGGAGACGAGGAGGAGGGTGAGGTGGGGACGGCAAAACGGAAGAATCAGGAAGGAAATGAGGTGGAAATTGGAATTTTCGGATTTCTTCCTATTATTATTATTATTACGTAAAAACATATATATATAATAATTATTATTATTATTCTATAAACATTTTTACTAGTACACGCTAAAAAATTTAAGTTTGCCCAATTTAATTTCAAATTCCTCGATAAAAATTTTTGAATATTACACTATAGTTTAATAAAAACATGATATGTGCATTGCTACCTTTTGGTAATAGCTGGGAAAAATACTAGACCAATTGTATGTTCTCCCTCACTTTTTTATGACCCTTTCTTTTGAGAAGAAAAATATTTTTACATCTGAATAAGCGCCAATATTCACTGAAAACAATCAAATTGAAATAAAACTTGCCAGCTTCTTGAAGAATAAGGCTTCCTCTTTTTATGAAAAATAGGGGAATAATGCAGTTCTAAAATTAAGAGAAGCTACATGGCTGGATTGGATTCCAATGACCTATTAAGATGTTATTATAGTAATATTAATGTTAAGCTCTCTTATCATCTAGTGTATAAAAGTAATCCTAATAATATAGAGACTAAGATTAAAATGATACCTTAAAATATAATCTTAATTTTTATTTTTAATTACTTTTAAAATAATTGTAATGGCAAGCAGGATAAGTAGACAAATATAGAGACCAGATTAATGTATGGCTGTGCCCGTCCCGGCAGATTTTGAGTGCTTTGAATTATTGGTCTCTCTTGGGAAAAAAAGATATTTTTTGGTTAGTCTTTTAGCCCGAGAATATGTCTTTTCTAATGATTTAGAAGTTATCCTAACTAAATTTTTTGGGAACATGTTACATCAAGGATTATGTTGAGCACGTAAGATTTCATTTTGGTAACTATTATCTTAAATTTATTCTCTTATAAGCTCAATTTCTTTCTTATTTTATAGTGATTTTGAGTTTATTTCTCTCATTAACCCTTTTCCTTTACTCTGATGATTGTAATAGAACCCAACCCCCTTCCAATTCTGAGGACGTCAATGGCAGATGATCGTTTATCAGAGAGACTGCCTCTTGATAATAACCGCTCGGCACTTGGGAACCTCACTGTTTAAACAAGTAACCTTTTCAAGTCATGAAATCTTTTCCCTAATATGAACAGGATAAACACTCAGAGATTTGATAATCACTACTAGCACCTTTTTTGCCCCTGCTTTTTTTTTCTTTCTTTCTTTCTTTTCTGCTGCTGCAAATTTCCAAGTATTTTCAGGGCACACCACAAGGCACAGAGATTTAACAAAGAAAGGCAAACAATCCAAGGCACGACAGAATTCTGTCACGAAGGATCACCCAACTCTTGAATATCACAGTGCACATTTATGATGCCAGGAAAGATTTCTCTACTGTACTTATAACATCAGATTCGAACTGTCATGTCTAACATTTTAACTGTTTCAGAGAGAGAGAAACGAAAAAACTAAAAAGGACAAAAAAAATGGAGCTCCACTACAAATAAACTTGATCACCATCGATCTATCTTGCTGCCAAATGAAGGAAATGCAGGACACCAAGGGAGTGGTAATAGTGATCACCGAGATTTATTGTTCTAGCCCAAGGTCACCCCACCGGACATTGTATCGGGCTGCAAGATAGTGAGCCCCAACAGGGCCTCGACTTCCATAAGGATAGTACTCGGGAATGATTTTCTTCTCTTCAAGCTCTTTTAGAAGGGGGGTGAAGAGAGCCCAAGCAGCATCTAGTTCATCACTCCGGATAAATAGCCGTCGTTCTCCATCTATGGCATCAAGTAGAAGCCTCTCATATGCATCCGGAATCTCCTTTGAGTATCTGTACAGAACATGTCAAAAGTACTCATTAGTGACAGAGGGAGCCAACTATAGCAGCCTTTGTTCTTCCTACAAGACAACAGAGCAAGCCATACGTACTACAGAGAATAAATAATGAAATATTTTGATAGTAGCATCCAAGATAAAACTTTACTGAACCCCCAGCTGACAGTTCAACTCAGCACCTACCACGTCCTTTGCACATGATTATATTCAACACCACCCATAAAAACAGACATGTGCAACAGTTGATTCATGTTGTGATGGGTTTCTGCCCTACAAATACATACACATCAAACCTTAACCAATGGGTTTTTGACTACTACTTTCCAGAACAAGACAAATAGTGCCACTTATCAGTAAGATAAGACTCTTTGATCCAAGTTGAGTTTGAGTTTCAATCAGCAAAATAGATCAATTTAGCTGTTGTGCCAAGCCACTTTATGACTGATAATTCACAAGCTCTGCGTAACACTGGCATAAATTAAGGCACCTATGAACATCCCCAATTCCACAACATGAAGTCTCAAACGTTTGAAATGATCCTCATACATCTAAGTTCTTTATATCAAAACACATAGCAAGCCTCAATTAAAGATGTTCAAACCAGGTTTTGAAATTTGTCCAGCCCCAAAAAAAAAAAAAAAAAACAGTTTCGAAATTTGAATGCAGAAAAGGGTTCATTTTTTGTCAGAAAAGTGATTTAGTGCTAACAGCTGGCAAAGTTGCCAATTCTTTGAATCAGCAATCCATTATTGTGGTCCTTACTCCCACATGATGGGTTCTAAATGGTACACAAATAATGGTCACCGGATAAATGCGTGTGAATTCATATTACATCCGGATAATTGTGATGAGTTCCTGTTTATATTAAGGCAATGTGTTGAACAAAAGAGCCATATAGCTCAAGCATACAAGCAATATATTATATGGACATTCATTATTACCTTGCTGCATAATGAAGGTTTAGTGTACTTCGGTCCAATCTCATGCCCAATCCTGGGACCTTATTATTGATCTTCAGATAAATAGCCTCATCAGGCTGTATCTTGATAACAAGCTCATTGGTTGCTTGATCAAGATCTGTCCCAATGTTTCTGTTATAAAGATTACCAGGCACATGCCTGAACTGCACCCTAATTTCAGCCCTGAAAGGAGAAGCCATTAGCAATTTTATGAAAAACACAATGATTCCAAACTTTCCTTCAAGCGTGTATCCACAGCTGCCACTGAGCCAGTAGATGAGAAAACACCCTGCTTCATTAGCTAGTAAAAGAGAGAATCTCCTCATTTTTTTCCTCAATTTTTTTCTTTAAACAGAAGAAATAAGTGATATTATTAACATGTTTGGCCTCACCTACAGCTCAATTTGTTTTCCAGTGATGGAAAGAATCCACAAAATAAGAAAAATGTAATCTCTGTCAAAATAAAGTATTAAAGTTGTTGAAGGAATATAAATCAAAATCCATGGATTCAAATTTCAATAAGGAGTTGTATTCTTTACAGATGAAAATTGAAGATCTTACAATGAATTATGATAGAATATTGTGTTCAAAAGTTCTATAACATTGATAAAACAATCAAGTGGTGAACATGAGATTTCAACTATGGATTATCTAAAGCATAAGAAGCCTAACTTATACGAAAACTGGATCTTATACATCAAATATTGATTGACTTTACCAGAAATATTTTAGTCTAGTAACATAAGAATCCTCCAGGTTAAAAAAATTCACCAATTTATAGCATGAACTTAAGTTGTTCAGAAAACTCCAAATTGGGCTTTTTAACCAGAAACACTTCCAAGCTCATTTTAACTTTTTGACAGGCCAAGTATATGTTAAAGAAACTTATTTGACCCAGCCTCCCCCTTTTTTCACTCTTCTATCCAGACTTTGCCAAGCAGGTTCCATGTCTACTTGTTAATATTACAAACCTCCGAGTGTGCAATGCTTTGCCTGCTTTCATCAGGAAAGGCACTCCATCCCATCTTGCATTGTCTATGAAGAGGGCAGCGGCAGCAAATGTTGGAGTTAAGCTATCTTTTGGCACTGTCATATCGTCAGTGTAACCGGGATAAGTAATACCACCTTTAGTGTGGCTCTTGTACTGCCCAACAACCAGATTTTCAAGTTGCAATGGCCTCATTGACCGAAGAACCTTAACCTAGCAGCCACCAGTCATATCATAATGAGTAAGAATCCACAATAGGAGAACCCTATTAGGACTCACAAAATTTGAGGAAAAATAGAAATTTGAATACAATTAAAATATAACAAATTTCTAGTTAGAAATTCCCTATTTTGTTTCTAATGGAGACCAAATAGCCAAAAATTGTAAACTCAAACTATCTAATAGGTTTTGGCATAACCTTTTCATTTCTGATGTCTTCTGCATCACAGCTGACAGGAGTTTCCATGGCAAAGAGAGCTAAGATTTGCAGTAAATGGTTCTGCATTATATCTCTAATTATCCCATAATTGTCAAAGTATCTGAAATGAATCCACAGAGAGAAAATAAAAAAGAATAAAAAAGAAATGTTGCAGAAAGATAGATAGGAAACATATAAAAGTGATTTATATTTTATTTTTATTTTTAGTCCATTGCCATTGGTGCTTTCCCCATTCAAATTCATAGAAAAGTTGCAGAAAGATAGATAGGAAACATATAAGAGTGAAATATATATATTTTTTATTTTTAGTTCATTGCCATCAGTACTTTCCCCATTCAAATTCATAACATTGTATTTGTCGTGTTAAAGTCTGTAAGTTGCCAAATTTTACAATTGAGCTCAGCCTTCCATTTTCTAGTAAAATTATGTAGGAAAAAAAATGCTAGAACTCAAAAGGATCAAGTCTATAAGGTGCACGTGCAATTTTCAATGAAGTTGTCCTACAAAATTTTCGAGAGAATTGGAAGTCAGAGTGCACAATAAAACTTGAAATTGAAACATATTTGATCCTATTAAATAGATAGACTAACAAATCAATTTAGTCCACAAAAGCATACAATGAAAAAGAAACATACCCTCCACGACCTTCTGTGCCAAAGTCCTCAGAGAAAATTAGCTGTACATTTCTTATATACTGCCTCGACCATAATGGTTCAAAGACTAGGTTGGAGAAGCGAAGCACCGATAAGTTTTCTACTAGTTCCTTTCCCAGATAATGGTCTATCCTGTGGACAAAATGCTTTCTAATGAGTAAAATAACCCTTTTTTTTTTTTTGAAAAAATGACAGAACCAAAATCACTTGTAAAAATTTCACCGGAATATTTGATCTTCATTTAAGTATTTCTTGAGGCCTCTAGTCAAAGCGGCAGAAGATTCTGAATCTCGACCAAATGGCTTCTCAACAATGACCCTAGTCCATCCATTTCTTGAGGATGCTGACAAGCTTGCACATCTCACAGCATCTATGAAAATATTTGGTGGGATTGACAAGTAGAAAAGGCGATTGGAAATTCTCCCTGCCTACAAAATCAGCTTGTCACTGTCAAATTATATGCAAAGAAAAAAAGAGGATCAAGATGGAATCAGATACAGAAACAGTTTTGGTCATTGATTTCAACTATCTGTGCTCCAACAGCCATACTACAGATTAAGCTGGAGTCTAACTAATATCACTTCCTGACATGTTAACTAAACTTGCAAGTTGACTCTTGATCACAAAAGAAGTATCAATTAAATGATTGGCTATCATAGGAAACTGTCAGAAATCCAGAAGATCTACTCCTAGGTAATACCCTAGGATTTAGTCTATTATAGGAAAGGAATGTGTTTATTCTATACAATCCCACTTAAACTCCCTCAATTATTCTTTCTGTTTTGAGAGGTTCACAGGATATTCTCTTCTATACTTTTGGGATTTAACCTCTCTACATAAGGTTATTCCTTGTGTGTAAAAAATGTACATTTTTGCATGTGAATAGACAAGAAAAAAATAATCATTCTTTCATGGTATTAAAGCCAACCATCTAAAGCAGCCACATCTCAGCCTTCATTGCTAAAATTTCAGGTAAACTTGATTAACAATCACCTTCCACAAATTGTTTTCTCTCACTGATTTGCTGTTGTGTGAGTATGCATTCATTGCCAACATCAGAAAACAGCTGTCCAAGAATCACCAGAGTAAACCAATCTCAATTAGCAAATTGCTGAGAAATCTCCTATTGGAAGAACATCAGAGAATTCAGAAAGCATGACAACAAATCCATCTGTGATTACACTGGAGTTTGTCTTGAATTCCTCAATAACTGGAGATGTCCAAAGCTTGAGTCCTGCCTATCGATTTATAGTCAAGAATTATTTTCAATGGTCCCAGACTATGAAAACTCCGCAAAAAGGGAGAAAAAAGTTGAGCCACTTAAATGGAACAACCCAAATCCAGATGATCCAAAATTTCCAACATGGATGAAAAGGATTCCATGATTATGTCCCGGTTATGGAATTTAATGCAACCAAAGATTAGCAGGAATAGTCTGTTTCTCACTATTGCTAGAGAAATCTGGGAAACCATACTTATTCTAAGGTGCAAGATGCAACATTAGTCTATGAAGTCAAGACCGAAATTTGAACTACCAAACAAGGTACACTCATGACTGAGTACTACAACCTCATGAAAGGTCTTTGGCTAGAGATGGATTACCATCAGGATATCAAGATGAGATGTAGTGAGGTAGCTAAGGCACTCAAGGACCTTGTGGAAAGGAACAGAATCTTCAATTTCCTTGCAGGACTTAATGTGCAGTTTGGTCCAATTCGAGTTCAAGTATTAGGCAAGGAGAAGTTGCCACCTTTAATTGAAGTTTTCTCAATCATTCAAGCTGAAGAGAATAGAACACTGGTGATGCTAAAACCAGAATCAGCCCATGAATTAGCCATGTTCACTTGGAAGTTTGGTGAGGACAAAGCTAACAGCCAAAAAATAAAACCAAGAAGACTGAGGCTCCTAATTGAGAAGGAATGTGGTGTAGCTATTTTAAGAAGCTATGACACACAAAAGGAAACTGCTTTAAACTTCATCAAAAAACACGAGTGCTAAGCTGGAATAGAGGATTTCAGAGACAACAACGAATACAAGCTAATCTCTATTAGTAGTTGTATGCCTTGCAAGCCAATCGTATTTGATAAAATGGGTCACTACTCACGTAAATTCTTATGAAGTTGTATTAATTGAATGAAAATTTATATTTATCATATTTTGATTATTTTATTTGTATGATAAAATCCCTAGATTTGAGCAATGTAATAATGATTATGATGATATCACAATTCAAAACTTTTATTGCTTATAAGCTTTCATTTGAAATGTTCTTGATTGTAGGATCATTAAGACAAGATATTAGTAATCTAATTAAACTATGAATCATTTTTTCAAACATCATGTAAGCATATGAATAAATTAAATAAGGATTGAACTTTTACATACCCTTAAGTAGTTCAGAACATAAGATGATGGAATGATTAAACTTATTCGGTAACTATTATAAAAAAGTTCTTTAAATATATAATTATTTACTTCATCTGAGTGGTCATGATATACTACTTGATTTCGCTCATGATTTGAAAAAATTCTTGATTAATTGATAATTAATTAAAGGAGAATTGAAAGACCAATTATAACTAAAAGTTCTTAATTAGTTAAATGAGATTTGACATTTTTTCTGCTGCAAGTTCAATGTTGAACTTAATGAATCATATGCATTATAGTATCATATTTGTTGTTAGAAACAAAATATTATAGATGGATAGTGAAACTAACCCCCTATCTTCCCTTATATAATGTTTTACAAGTACCTAAGTTATTTTTTAACCTTGTCTCCATTCATTAGATTACTAAATATTTGAATTGCTAAGTAACATTCTTTGGTACCTATTTATTTTCCAAAATTAGATCATAGGGAAGACAATTAGATTTGCTAGGGAAAGATGTGGGCTTTACTACCTTGAAGATACAAGTAACCTTAGAGAAAAAGAATGTCTTGACCTAGTCATGCTAAAAATGAACCCTTCTTCGGGCACCACTAAATTTGGATTCAGATAAATGTCCTGGACATGCTCACTTTCGTGAACTTCAAAGCATGTGTTCCCTCACTTTTCCTATGCATTAATGTCAATGACTTTCATTGTGCAGCTTGCGAATTTGCAAAACACCACCATATGTCTTACTCTATGAGTACTATTCGATCCGCTACACCTTTCTTTTTAATACACACTTATATTTGGGGTCCATCCAAAATTCCTAGTGTGAGAGGAGTTAAGAGGTTCATCTCTTTTATAGATGATTGCACTCGAATGACATAACTATTTCTCATGAGGGACAAATCAGAAACAAGTAATATCATCCTAACATCTTACAAAATAGTTCATACACAATTTTGGAGTATCCATTAAAAAGATTAGGTCTAATAATGCCCATTATTACTTCAGTCAAACACTTCCGACCTTCTTTCATAAGGAAGGGATTATCTATGAACCCTTGTGTAAACACGCCTCAATAAAAGAGAATAGCTAATCGTGGGAACAGAAACCTACTTATTGTCACGTGGACATTTCTATTTCAAAATAAAGTTCCAAAACCCTTTTGGGGGGAAAGCAATTACAGCAGCTTGCCAAATAAATAGAATGCCCAATAGGATGCTAGGAAACCAGTGTCCTACAACCATGCTCTACAAATTTTACCGGGAACTACAAATGTATAGAAATTACCACCTAAAATCTTTGGTTGTTCTTCCTTTGTCCATATTCACTCACATAATAGGAGTAAGCTAGACCCACAGGCACTCAAATGTGTCTTCGTTTGCCACTCAAATATGAATAAGGGGTACAAATACTATCACCCTACCATATGAAAATTCTTTGTTTCAAATGGATTTTACTTCCCATAAAACCTAATGATTCTTCCAAGGACTGAAACCTCATTTCCAAGCGGAAACTTCTAGAGAAGATACAAATGAGCTGGAAGAACTTTCCATGCCTGACCTATCGCCACTCTTTCCCAACAAAATGTTATTCTTCACAAACAGAAAACACTAAAACCCTTGAACCTAATCCCTTGTCCCTTGAAAAGAATGAACCCAAAATTGGAAGAGCTTTGGGATGGGATCAACAGCAACTGGGACCAAACCCTGAAAGTCCACAACTCAACCTAAGCAAATTCATAAGTCAACATAAGTTATTATTCCTATTCCCTCATTCAATGAACATTGATTTCCTACATCTCATGACATTAAGAATAAATTTGTAAATGATGATTTGAAAGATTTGGACCTATCTATTGCCATTAGAAAAGGTACCATGACATGCACCCAACACCAAGTATCTCACTATTTCTCCTCCCACAAACTCTCTCCACAACATAAGTGTTTCCTTACCATCATTGATTCCATTAGCACTCCTCAAGCCATACAAGAGGCACTAAGGGATAAAGAGTAGATACGAGCTACAAAAGAGATGAATGGTCTATAAATATGGGAAATTGTTGTCTTCCAGAAGGAAAGAGGCCTGTGGGGGTGCAAAATGGTTGTTAATCTAAAATACAAAACTAATGGATCTTTGGATAGGCATAAAGCAAGGTTGATAGCTAAATGGTACACTCAATCCTATGGAATAGATTACCAAAAAGCTTTTGCGCCTGTTGCAAAAATGAATACCCTGCAAGTTCTATTATTCTCTCCAGCTAATCTTGGATGATATTTGCAACAATATGATGTTAAAAAAAAAAAAAAATCATACATTGAGTCACCACTAAGCTTTATTGGAAAGTTCGACAATAATAAAGTCTACCGGTGTAAAGAAGCCTTGTAAGACTTGAGGAAATCCCCTAGAGTTTGATTTGGGAGTTCTACAAAGGCTATGTGTAACCTAAAATACAAACAAAAGTCAAGATCACACATTATTTATTAAGCATCCAATTACAGGTAAAGTGACTATTCTACCTGTATACCTTGATGATATTATTGTTACAAGGAATGACTTCATCAATATACAGTTAGTCCAATGAATCCTCATATAGGAATTTGAAATAAATGAGCTTGGGAGACTAAAGTACTTAGGTGATGAAGTGACTTACTCGAAAGAGGGTATCTGCATGTCACAACAAAAGTATGTATTGGATCTCTTCAAAGAAATTAGAAATCTTGACATTAGGCTAGCAAGCACTCTGATTGACCAGAGCCATAGGTTGGGGTAGAAGGCTAAAGACTGTGCAGTTGATAGAGGAAGACATCAAAGGCCTGTAGGTAGGCTGAATTATCTCTCACATACTAGACCAAATATAGCAGGTATTGTAAGTACAGTTAATCAATTTATGTGCGTACCAAAGGAGAGACATATGCAAGTAGTTCAAAAATCCTACCTACCTAAATTCAATGTCAGGGAAAGGAATCCTATTCAAGAAAGGGAGAGGGCTACAGCTGGAGTGGAAGCATAAATTGATGCAGACTATGCAGGTTTCCCTAGTGGACAGGTGGTTCACATCCAATTATTGCACATTTCTTGGAGGAAATTTGATTACTTAAAAAGTAAGAAGCAACCCGTAAAGATAAGATCAAATTTGGGGGCCGAATTTAGAAATATGGCACATAGATTATGTGAGCTACTACAATTAAAGATCATCCTTAATGATATGAAAATAAGAACTGAAGAACCAACAAAGCTCAATTATGACAATAAATCAGCTATCAACATTGCACAGAATATGTTACAACATGATAGGACAAAACATATTGAGGTAGCCCGACGTTTTATACAGAAGAAGCTTGGCAATGGTCTAATTAATACTCCCTATATGTCATTAAGCAAGCAACTGGCCAATGTACTCACAAATGGTTTATCCACTCTAAAATTCCAAGAACTCATAAGAAAACTGAGAATGGCAGACATACATTTACCAACTTGAAAGGGAGTATTGGAAATCCCAAAGATTTACTCCTTGGTGATACCATGGAATTCAATTCTTCATCACACACAAGATATACTCAGTCTATTATAGGAAAAGAGATGTGCTTATTCAATACAATCCCAATTATCCTCCTCTACTATTCTTTCTATTTTGAGCAATTCACAAGATAGTCTCTCCTTTATGTTCAGGATTTAACCTCTCTAAATAAAGTTATTCCTTTTGTATAAAGAAAGCACATTTTTGCATGTGAATAGACAACGAAGAAATAATCTTTCCTTCAGAATCATATCCCTTACAAGACAACGTTACTGAAAATCGAACTATCCATGAATGTTAATGTATTTAATCTATTGATATCTTATATCAATAGATTACAGCATAATATATTGTAGAATATATTGTAGAAGACATGGTTGCAGGAAAGAGCATTTTAAAACTCTACAGCCCTGTGTCAAACGTGGAAAACATGGGGGAAAGGAGAAGTTTGAAGGAAAATATTACTAAGTCATAACCAATTTAAAACACATCTCCATCAATTTTTTACTTCCCTGAAAATTTCAGCAGTCTCAATCGGGCCTACAGGCCCTTGATCAAGAAAGAGAATTTTATTACATTTATGTCAACAATCACATTATTTGACAACTAAAAACGCTGCTTTCACTGCAAACACTCTCAGCATGAGATACTCCCATTGACAGCAATACAGGAAAGAAGAAAAACAGCATAGCATTTTTGGATATTCAGCAGAATCATTAATACCTCATGCTCCTTGATCTTCGTGTCTAGCTCCATGAAGTTATCTAGGGAATCATACTGGCCAGAATGGTAGAAACATCTATTAAGGAACTGCTCCATCTTCTCACTACAGTTCTCCCTGAAAATTCACCATTAAAAAGTTAGCAGACCTAATATTCATTGGTCAAATTTCATTACTCATCTCAAGAGCACAGAGAGAGTTTGGCACCTCTTATCAATTCTGCAAGTCAGAGTCTTGCTAACCATGTTTCTTAATTCGGCATTGGTCATCTTACTACGGGCATAACCATACACAGTAAAGTGCTGCAGAAGCATAAATTTGGATCAATTTTGGTTGAATAAACATAGCAGGCTTTCCCATCTTTCCAGACTGACAAACTGGACAAATTAGAATCTACATCTAGATAAAAATAGCTATTGATATACTGTTCAGATTAGAAAATATCTGAACAGGAAGGAAAGAAAAGGTAGAGAAATGAATCTGATGTTCCTCTTCAGTTGTTTAGTTAATAGGGGAGGAAAGTAAATGACCATTTGTCTGTTAGATTAGCTAGGATGGGAAGGAAAGGAAACATAATCATCGCATTTTTGGTTTGAAGTGGCAGCAGCTTCCTTTTCCTTTTTGTCGAAATCCCACCAATCTGGAAGGAGACCAAAAGGTGGGACCAGAAGGTAAGGAGACACTTTTTTTTGGTTCATTCAAACTTGTTCTGACCGCATATAGGAAGATCAATCATTTCCTTTCCGGTCTTTCCACTTCCTTCCAATTTGTTCAATCAAAATAAGATGTTAAAATTCAAATATCATCCAAAACCTTGGGCAAACAATCCTCGTAGAAAAGTGCAAAAAGAGCAGGAAATATCTTCTTCTTGGCAAGGTCGCCAGAGGCCCCAACCACAGTTATACTAACAGTTGACTCATCCTTTCTATAATCAAAGCACAGTCCATCACTCCTTTCATGAGAAGATGTAGCTGAAAACAATCCATCCTTCAAGTTCTCAACAGGAGACTCCTTATCAACTGCATTATGTTTTGTGGCAACTGCACCAAAAATTAATACCCCTTTCAGCTATGAAAGATGAATATACTAAAACCGCGTCATTACATTCACATTGACAAGACATTCCAAAACTAATGACAAGGTGAAATTAGAAGAAATGAATTGATGTCAATCATCCATATTGCCGAAAGAGAAGTAATATGAAAAAGGCCCAAAATTATCCGGATAGAATATCTGGAGTCTATCCGACTTTCTAGAAGGTCTAACTTTCTTCAGATTTTTCCTTTTGGATTTGACTGGAAACTTGTTCAATCAAATTATACAAGTGATAAGAATCTACTCAATCGAAGCTATAAGATCCGCAAATGGATTTGTAGGACAATAATTAGGAAGATGTTTACAACGTTAAAAAAGGGTAAAATTATTGTTATAATTTCAAAGTACATACTAATGATCAGGAAAATAGCTTTGATAGCAGCAAACAATGTGTTGAGGTTACGCATCCAACAAAAATCTGATAATAGATACCCAAGAAAGTGCAGAACTAACTTAAGGAGCTTTTTTTTTTCAACGATGACGGATAAGAAAAGAATATGCCGATCGACCAATAAAAATGAAATGATTAAATAATAAAACCAAACCGAATTATAGCAAAAATAAATTACCAAATTAGAAAGAAAGAGAGCAGACCATCTTGCATTCGGACGACTTCCAAATTGGGACAAATCTGAGTTAAATGTCGAGATAAAATTTTACAGTTTGAAAGCGAAGAAACGTTAACGACTTGGGGATGATGATGCCCATTTCGGAATGCTGATGAAGGTGAATATAGTGAGGAATATGAAACCGCAAAAGAACGAGCATCCATCTTTCCCACTTCTATTTCGCCTTAACTATTTACCCTTCTTCCTTCTCTATACTCGTATGGGCACTGGGAAGAAATGGTATGGGGAGTTGCTTTACGGAATAGCGATTCCGAAGTTTGAAGAGAGCAGAGGCTAACTTCAACAGCTTCGGAAACATCGAGGGGTCAGGCCCCTAAGATTTCCGAAAGGCTGTTTTTTCCATAAAAAAGACAGAGACAACAAAGCGGGCTACTCTTCGCGCTAACAGTTAAAACAATAAGCTTGTTTGTGCTCGGGGAAAAAATGGCTTAGAGAAAAAAAGTTATTGATGAGTTAAAAAACATTCGATGCTAAAATTTTTAGAGCAAATCTCATATAAATAAATTGTGAGTTTTCCGTATCATAAATATAATTAGATGGTCAAAATATTGATCTATATCTTCAAATGCCATCCTACATTTAAACTAATATATACTGAACTAATTATATTATATAAGAAGAATAAATAACTATTCCGTAAGGCAATGACTAGCAAAATGATTTGATATTAATGGATACACCAGTAATTGATTGGCCCAAGAAGTAGGAATAGCCAAAATCTATAACGATCTATTTACGCCTGGACACTCAACTTTAACTGTTGATTGCACAAAAAGTTAATGAGCCATCAAAACCCAAGAGTAGGATGGCCCACTTGAGCCCAAGATAATCAACGTTTTTGTTGACCAAAAGTATAATCAGTTGATCGGCTGAAAATCAGGCCTCACGCGGCCCAAGCCCAGATTGGCCCACGCATCCGTTCTCGTGTAATAACAGTCTTCTCCCCTGATTTTGCGCTCTTCATAGAAGGCAACCACCATTGTAACGGTTGCTCCCAAAATCAATGTGTATCCCTAAAAGAAGGCACCATAATCCTTTCTCTGTCTATTAGAAATCTTAACGGTTACAGAATATAAAATGAAAGTAATCAATCTAACGACTGTTACAGTCATAAAGGCAGCACGCCAAAAAAGGTAACAGTCACAACAGAACGCGGGTATTAAGACCTTTTGCATAAAAAAAGCAACCCAACGCAACGACTATAAAAGGTCATAGAGTTCACACTTCAAGACACGTGCCTGTAAAAAGCCTTCTCTTGTAAAAGCTCTCACGCTTTCAGTATCCTAGTACTCTCTCTTTGCTACTACGTTCCCACCAAATACAGTACTTAGAGATTTTGCTCTTCATGAGCAACCCAACCCTCTCAGCTTACGAGAGCACACCCACGAAACAAACACTCTCAGCATTCATATTGTACCTCATTGCATCCATCTTCTTATTTCAAATGTCGTTTACTGACCTGAGCGTTAAAGTGTTTTCTGTGAAATAACCTCCGACCGTCACCTGATTTTTTATTCGTACTAGTGGTGTGTAGGATCAAGACTTAATGGACGGAGCCAGACTCGGACAAACGACTTGATCCAAATATATTTGAAACTTGGATCCATGACGCATCATTGGCGCCGTATGTGAGAAACTTACAAAAAGCCTACCACTTTTCACAACAACTTTCCTATTCAATTCCACAATCAGTTTCATCCATTATAATGGTGAACACCAGAGCGCAAGCTAGCAGTCCCGCTAGAGATACGGCCGCACCCGACCAAGACCACTCTACTAGTAACTAGGTCAACAGGGTGGTCAGCGTAGTACCCACTCAATTTTTTCCAGAACTTGACGGAATAAATGAGTAACATGAATCAAATATTTCAGATGCTTTGGGCCTGCCAGGAAAATATGAAGTAGGAGGCTCCGCCCGTAGCATTCCCTATTTTGGCCTCGAAGATAGGATGCCAGAAGAAAAAGAAGCCATCCAAAAAGACTAGGAGATTGGGCAATACTCAAGTTCTGAAGGCCTCACACGCTGAGAGCTGTCCAAGGCTCGAAGGACGCTTATGCAATAAGACTCCAGAGGAGAGTCCAAAACAGAGGAATCCCTAATACTCTCGGGTGAAGACCAGGTATCAGACTCAGGAAAGAGCCTCCAGGATCATTAGATCTATTGGCGGTAATAGTCGGCCGGCTACGCGCCACACCGTCGGAAGAATGGAGTTAAGGACTTATCTCAACTCCAAAAGATTTGGGAATACCTCACGAGTGGCAGCGAAAGCTAAGGAGATCCGGATCCACGTATCCAAGGATGACAACGGACATGCCACAAAGCTGGAGAGGTCTCCCTTGCCGGCTGAGATCTTAAACCGCCCGTTGCCGACTAAATTCAAGATGTCGACACTGGATTCTTACAATGGGAGTACTGATCCCATGTGAGTCTCTAGGCCCTGAAAGTTTCAGTAATGTCCCAGTGCATTCCGCTCACCTTGAAGGGAGATGCCCAGATCTGGTTCCGCTGGCTCCCATCAAACTCGATCCAAGACTTCCGGGAACTCACCGATCTCTTCTTAACCCAGTACGCTTCTAGCCGCTGGAAACAGAAGTAGTCTTGACATCTCTCCCACATCAAGTAGAAGTAGGGAGAGAATCTGAGAAAGTTCTTGAATCGCTTCGTGACGAAGGCCAGAAGGATTCCTAGACTCACGGAAGAGATGAAGTTTGACAATTTTATCTCTGCCTTAACGCATGGGGACTTCTTCAGGCATTTGGTGCACAAGAATTCACAAACCTTTCGGGAAGCGAAATCTATCACCAGGGCTTACGCAATGGCCAAAGAGGCCAATAAGGCTAAACGTCCCCAAAGGACCGAACAGCCTATCTCTTTCCTGATCAAGGAAAAGAGGAAGCACAATGGAGACGATCACTACCGCAGGAAGAAAAACAGGATCGGAGCACAGGAGTGAAGGGATTACGAGCTAATCAACCTGACACCCCTAACTGACACGGACTCCAACGTCCTCATGCAGATCCATTGGGAGGAGTTCCTTAAGTGGCCCAAAGCACTTAAGAAAGAGAAATGAGAAAATCCAATTAAGTATTGTGATTTTTATCAATCTCACGGATACTCCACGGACGACTACAAGACTCTTCAATGGGAGATCGAGGAGTTCAACTGAAGGGGCCAGCTCACTAAATTCGTCAAGAATCCTAGATAGAGTTCTGGCACCTCATGCGGGAAGGACCAGAGTCTTTCCAACCACGAAACCGGGTCGCAAAGGTAGTGGTCAATATGATCACAACTTGACCTGCCAAGATCCCAATGAATCGCAAGGAGCAACAAATTGAGCGGAAGAAGCAGCACACAGGGGACAACTTCATTAGCTTTAGTGATAATGACAAGGAACGTGTAATCTCCCCTCATGCAGATCTCCTTATTGTATCTGCACTCGTTTCAGATAGTAGCATTTACTACTAATTAAAACGAGTCTTTATCGATAATGAAAGTTTTCGAAATTCGCTATATCTTAATACCTTTTTTAAGTTTGGTTTAAAAAAGAGTCAATTGAAGCCTACCGAAAGCCTATTCTATGGCCTCGACAACGAGATAAAAGTCGTCCAAGGAACGATCCAATTGGAGGTCACCCTGAACACATACTCAAGAATGACGAGTTGTACACTCACCTTCTCAATCGCAGATCTGCCTTCCGTGTACAACGCTATATTAGGTCGTTCGTGCCTAACAGTGTTCGGAGCTATCATTTCAATACCGCATCTCAAGATAAAATTTTCAATAGCATGTGGTATTAGTGAAGTGTTAGGTGACCAAGTCACAGGGAGAACATGTTACATGTCTTAGATTACTCCAAGTGGCAACACAAAGGCAGCAAGAGATCTTAACTATCGAGATGAAATAACCTTACAACAAGCACAATTTGGTGAGATAACCGATCTAATACCACTAAACTCGGAGGATTCAGAGAGGTGCATACAGATTGGGGGCTCACTCACCGGGACACTGTGTGACGAGCTGATAGCGTTCTTACGATAAAACACTGACGTCTTCGCATTGACTCCTGCTGACATGCTTGGGATTTCAGCCGAAATAATGGTCCACAAGTTGGGCCTCGATTTTGACTGCAAGCGCATCCAACAGAAGTGAAGAAATCACTCCGTAGAGAAACTCATCGCCATCTAGGAAGAGGTGAAGAAACTGATAGACGCCGACTTCGTTAGAGAGGTCCAATACTCAGATTGGCTCTCCAATGTCGTCCCAATAAAGAAAATTAACGAAAAATGGTAAATATACGTCGACTTCACTAACGTTAATAAAGCCTATCCAAAAGACAGCTTCCCTTTATCATAGATCGACCTGTTGGTAGACTCAACATCTGGACACAAGCTAGTGAGCTTCATTAGATGTGTACTCAAGTTACAACTAGATTCGGATGAACCCAGAGGACAAAGAATACACCTCATTCATGACGGATTAAGGCACCTATTGTTATAAGGTCATACCTTTTGGTCTAAAAAATACATGTGCCACTTATCAGAGGCTCGTAAATAAGATGTTCGAAAAACAAATTGACCGTAATATGGAGGTGTACGCCGATGACATGCTCGTCAAAAGCAAAACTACCAACGAACATATTCGCGATCTGGTTGTGTCTTTTAAAGTATTCCGCGCGCACCAAATGAAGTTGAACCCTTCGAAGTGTGTCTTCGGAGTATCCTCAGGAAAGTTCTTGGGTTTCATCATCTCTCAATGAGGAGTTGAGGCAAATCTGGAGAAGAACAATTCCATCACGGACATGACTCCGCCACGGAGTATTAAAGATATCCAGAGCCTAACTGGATGACTGGTTGCCTTGTCCCGCTTCTTGGTAAAGTCGGAGGATAAGTACTACCCTTTCTTTAAGGCTCTGAGGGGGATAAAAGTGAACAAATTCAAGTGGACTGCGGGATACCAGACAGCCTTTGATGAATTGAAGTAGTACTGTGCTAGTCCACCGTTGCTAACGTCACCCAAGGACAGAGAAAAGTTGTACCTTTACCTGGTAGTGTCAAATGTGGCTCTTAACTCTATCCTCATACACCAGGACTCTAATTCTCAGCGGTCGGTCTACTATGTGAGCAAGACGCTAACCGGCGCAAAAACGCATTACCTATGCCCAGAGAAGTTAGCTTTGGCACTTGTCTTCTCCGTCCGAAAACTGAGCCCTTATTTTCAGGCTCATCGCGTGGTCGTTCTGTCCGACCAGCCACTGAAGAGCATTATCTAGAAATTAGACATTTTCAGATGGCTGGTTGAATGTGTCATTGAGTTGGGAGAGTTCAACATTGAATTTTGGCCTAAACCAACCATCAAAGGATAGGCTCTTGTCGACTTTATTGTCGAGACCACGATATCGATTTCTGATGAACAGCCTAGTCAGGGCGTGGAACAACACGAGAAAGAGCCAGAATGGGTTCTCAATATAGATGGATCTTCTACAAACTTAGGTAGCGATGCCGAAATGGTCCTAAGGATCCCATATAGGTTTAAAGTGAAGTACTCCCTTAGACTTGATTTCCTGGCCACCAATAATGTTGCCGAGTACGAAACCTTATTGACCGAGCTAAGACTAGCCAAATAGTGCTCAGTTAGATGACTGATCGTCTACAGTGACTCAAGTTGGTTGTAAACCAGGTTAACAAAAATTTCGTGACGTGCAACCCTCACTTAGCAAAATACTTGGCTAAGGCAAATGACGCCATCCGAAGATTTGACTAGTTGAACCTAATCTGTATCTCAAAAACTAAAAACTGAAAGGTTGACCAACTTGTCAGAGCAGTAGGGGCTGAAAACCCAGAGTAGTACTCGAGGGACATACGAGAAGCCTGAGCACTCTAGTACTGAAGTGCCGGAAGCGATGCAAATCTCCAACACGAAAAGTTGGATGACGCCTTATTACAAATACTTGGCAGACGGAGCACTACTAGATAAAGTAGACGAAGCCAAGCAGATCAAGAAGATGGCTGGCTGGTATACTGTGGTCGATGGACAGCTATATCGCCGTGGTTAGTCGACTTCATACCTCTGGTGTCTAACTCTCAAGGAGGCTAACTACGCTTTGAACAAAGTTCACATTAGGATATGCAGATCACTCATCGACGGTAAAAATTTAGCATTCAAGATCATGCGCGAGGGATATTACTAGCCAACAATGAAGAAGAACGCCCTTGAGTTCGTAAAGAAGTGTGAGAATTGCCAACTCCACGACAATCTTCACCACCAGTCGCCCGCCGAGTTGAGATCTCTTCAAACTCCTTGGCCTTTTACGCAATGAAGGCTTGATATTCTCGGCCCATTTTTCATCGCGACAGGGCAAAGAAAATTTATTATCATAAGTATTGACTACTTCACTAAGTGGGTTGAAGCTGTCACGGTGGTTAAGATCACTGATCACAACACTTTAAAATTCATTCTTTAGAGCATAGTCAGCAGATTCGGCATTCTCGAGGTCATCGTGACCGACAACGGAATCTAATTTTTAGAAAAACGCTTAACCAAGTATTGCACCAATTTAGATATCAGAATGGTCCATCATTCGGTGGCATACCTACAAGCAAATTGACAGATGAAGGTTACAAACCGTACGCTATTTCACGGTCTGAAGACCAAGTTGGAAAACGCAATGGGCTCCTGGGTCGATAAGTTACCCTCCGTCCTATGGTCTTATCGGATGACTCCAGATGAACCAATTCGGGAGACGCCCTTCAGTCTCTACTATGAGACTGAAGCAACAATTTTGGTTGAGATTGGGCTTTTAAATCTTAGGGTTGAATCCTTCGACCTATAAGGTAACTCCCAAAAAATCACAGAACACCTAAACTTGTTGGATGAAGCCCACAATATTGTTAGAATGCGGACAGCGGCCTATCAACAACGAGTCGCCCGCTATTACAATAAGAATATAAAAGCGCGACAATTCAAAATTGGAGACTTGGTCTTATGAAGTATCGAGGCTACGGGCAAGATCACCAACCAGAATAAGCTTTTCCCAAATTATAAAGGTCATTTTCTAGTCTCAGCCATTCTACAGAATGAAGCACACAAACTACGAATCCAAAACAACCAGTTGGTCCTACAGACGTAGAACGTAATCCACCTCAAGCGCTACTTCTAGTAAGGGCACAGATAGGTCATCCATGTTGCACGTGTATACTTATAATATACATGTTGATATTGATGAAATAAGAATACTTTTTTATTTATGACATGTTTTTTCTTTTATTTCCCTATTCCATGTGCATGCGTGTGAACTTACAAGGTTATACAAACGATCTAGATTGCCCCTAAATTGGGAGAGTTTTCACCCATTTGTAATTAAACCCTAATCATTCAGGCGGCTCATGAGTGGTAGAATTAAACCCTAGTCATCCAAGTCACTCATTAGCGGTCGAATTATACCCTGATTATCTAGGTGGTCCATTGGCGGTCATCCAAGTGGCTCATCTGCAGTCAAAATCTTAGTATAATCAGTCATTAACGGGTCGATAGAAGCAAAATACTCCATCCAAAAGCTGGCCGCCCATGTTCACATCTGGGCAGTGCCATCTAGCCTCTACTCACGCACGAGTATAGAACAGACTTAGCGCGACATCAAGATTCACCTCGATGTTTTCTATAGGACATAAGTCCATCAAAGAGTGTCACAAACATTTCAAGCGAGACGGATGGCCAACTTACGAACAATACACTAAGTCGGCCGGCCAACACAAGAACAAGTAATCAAAAAACGGTAATAAAGGCAAAGACACAGAATATCATCAAAGCGATCATTTTATTGATTATGTTTGTGTATTTACAACTACAAAAAAGTAAATGTACAAAAAGTCTAAGTGGAGCAGAGCCCCTAGGATGAGGCAGCAATGGCCCCTGTCTATTCCAGGACAGCCCCACAAGATTCTTGTGACGGCCGATAGAACGGTTTGTAGTGTCAAGGACATCAACTGGAAAGCTAGAGTCAATCATCCATGTAATGTGTCGACTAAGGTTGACACCTTCCCACACCTGTGCCCACAGGGATGAATGCGAGTGGACAACTCATTCTCCAGCAATATAATCCATCCTGAGAATTGGTCAATGCGCTTCACTGCCCGGTCAACTTCCTCTCTCAGTCTGGCGTTCTTCTCTTTCAGTTTGGTTTTTTCCCTTTCCAAATTTGATAACACAGATTGAAGAGCAGTTGTATCCTCCTGGTACTCTACCTTGAGCAATTCCACCTCTTCCTCGAACCAGGTGATCTCTCTGTCACGGTTTGCGATCACCAAGTCCCTTTGGCTTAGTCCTTTACTGACTGCGCCCGTTATTCTCTCCTCTTGCAAAATCCAAAAGTGCTAAATAATAGCAACTTTGGAAGACTTCGAAGGTTTACCTACCAGACTCTAAGCTCCGACTTCACTGGCCTCCTTCGAGACCTTGGCCCTGGTGGCAGAAGATTGGAAATAGTAATCTCCTGGACAGGCTCCGCAGAAGCCTCCGCCGCAGACTCCTCCAGCAACTCTACAGTAAGGCCAACCGCCTCCTTAAGCTCTCCAATAGTAGGCTCTTCCATCAGGTCAATGCTGATGCTAACCGCCCCTAGGGGCTCTTCGGTGGCTGGCACCTTAGGCCCCTCGTGGAGCTCTCCGGCAGCAGGCTCCTCGTGCAACTCAGCGGCTTGCACAACAGGAAGCTCTATGGGCACCTCCAGGAGCTCACTGACAGCTGGCTCCTTAGACAATTCAGTAGCCTGCACAATTGGGAGTTCAAAAGGTGACTCTAACTGCGCTGCCAAGTGCTCTGGCTGTGATAGAGCAAGAACGACGTTACTTGTAGTAGAGTGCAGCCTGGCCCTGTATGCCTCCACAGTAGCCTCGACACCGCCAACACCGGAGCTGTCTTCGATTCTAGTGAACCGACCAGTCAAAACGTAATCTGGCTCTGTGGAAGAAGAGGAAGAAGGCATCATCATTGCCACCATCTTCTGCCTTAG
This sequence comes from Nepenthes mirabilis, assembly GCA_025585075.1. Taxonomy (NCBI): domain Eukaryota; kingdom Viridiplantae; phylum Streptophyta; class Magnoliopsida; order Caryophyllales; family Nepenthaceae; genus Nepenthes; species Nepenthes mirabilis. The sequence continues at coordinate 3,650 of JAODPA010079967.1, read as the reverse complement.
ACTACTGGGAGTTTCCTCAGTGGAAGGTGTGCCGGCACATTCGATTGTAAGGGCCCCAGCCTTCCTCTTTCGAGAAGGCACCTTCATCGTCTGGACTGGAGAAGGTGGCCCCCATCATGCCCTCTTAGCTTCCTATCGGGAAACCGAGTAGTCTCTTCAGAACTTAGAGAGGTGATCCTCCACCAGCTTCAGAAGCGGCTTCATAGAGGCAGTCTCCTTGGTTGTGGGCGTCCCGGTATAAGTATTGGGCACCCTGCCCTAATCCCTGGTCAAGGGCCATGACTCATCAATACGAACATAGAAGAACCTATTCTTCCAATTCTTCAAATAGTCATAAATTACATTGCTAATTTAGAGCTCTCGTAGAGACAAAGAAACCCACTCTCCACCCTAGATGAACTGAAACATCACCCTGGCCGCCTTCACCATCAGTAACTTCGAATGGTGGCAAATAAAAATACAAAGCGTGCACAAGTATGGCATAGCATTGACATGAAACTCTGCGATGGGGATCTGAAGAACGGTAAGGACGTCCAGCAGATTGTCAAGGATCGGAAGGTGTAGCCCACTTCTCAAGTGGGCCTCATACATGGTGATGCAGCCCTCAGGAGGGGAGCATGCCCTATCTTCCTCGCGGGGCATCTTAAAGACAATCCCCTTAGGAATATTGTACTCAATATACAATTCCTTCACTTCATTAACTATGATCACTGATGTAATCTAGGTTATAGAAAGCGCCATGGAAACGGAAGAAGGAAGAAAGCAAAGCACTTAGAAAATTTTCAAGAAGAAAGCGTGGGAAATTTGAAAATGAAACGGTCGGAGTACTTAAAGGCATGTGAATGCTAGAGAAGGAGAACCATCTCGAAAAAGTGTGTCCATCACTGTTGACATGTGTCGTTTTCGGAGAGGATGCAGTCGAATCAGATCATTTGGCACATTAATTATCGAGATCGTAAATTTACTGCATCCAGACACTTGGCCAACTTTTCGACAGACAGTCCGGCAGCATGATGGCGCATCGTTTCAACTCTCACTAGTTCTCCGAATTCTGGCACAACTGGTCAACGAATCCGGTTAACACTTCCTTCGCCAGTTTTTTGGATTTTGACCCAGACGGTTAACGAATGCAGTCAACATTTCCTTCGGTAGTTCTCCAAAATTAGCCTAGACAGTCAACAATTTCAGTCAACGCCTTCTTCGCCAGTTCTCCGGATTTTGGCCCAAACGATCAATGAATCCAGTCTACACTTTCTTCACCAGTTCTCCAAATTTTGGCCTAGACGGTCAACGAATCCGGTTAACGCCTCCTTCTCTTACTCTCCGAATTTTGGCCTAGATTGTCAACAAATCCGATTAACGCCTCTCTTCAGCCAATTTTTTGGATCTTGACTTTACGAACAACAATTGCAAGCAATTCGATCGACAGACTAAGAGTTATTGCTAGCTTCCCCACTAGGTCACCTCAGGTAAGTAACCCAGCCATTCACGTCCCATCTTGAACATGTTAAAGGTCAAAATTTCAGACCACCAATATGGGGGGCTAGTGATGGGTACACCAGTAATGGGCTGGCCCAAGAAGAATTAATGACCCAAATCTATAATGGCACATTCTTGCTTGGACGGTCAACCCCAACCGTTAACTAGACAAATGGTTAATGAGCCATCAAAGCCCAAAAGTAGGACGACCCACTTGGGCCCAAGATGGTTAACGCTTCTGTTGACCGAAAGAATAATCAGTTGATCGGCTGAAGACCAGGCCTCATACGGCCCAAGCCGAGATTGGCCCACGCGTTCGTCCTCATGCAGTAACGGTCTTCTCCTCTGATTTTGCACTCTCCATAGAAGGCAACCACCATTGTAACTGTTGCTCCTAGAATCAATGCGCATCTCTGAAGGAAGGCGTCATAATCTTTTCCCTATTTACTGAAAACCTTAACGGTTATAAAACGTAGAAGAAAAATAATCAATCCAACGACCGTTACAACCATAAAGGTAGCGCGCCAGAAAAGGCAACTGTCCCAATAAAGCACCGGTATCAAGCCCTTTTACACAAGGAAGATAGCCTAGCGCAACAATTATAAAAGGTCATGAAGTTTGCATTTCAAAACACGTTCTCACTTGCTTGCAAAAAGCCTTCTATTGTAAAAGCTCTCATACTTTTAGCATCCTAGCGCTCTCTCTCTCTGCTACTACATTCCCAACGAATACAGTACTTGAAAATTTTGTTCCTCACGAGCAACTAAGCCTCTCAGCCGATGGAAGCACCGCCACAACATTCATATTGCACCTCATTGCATCCACCTTCTTACTTCGAAGACTATTTACTAACTTAAGCGTTGAAATATTTTTTATAGGATAATCTCCCGCTGTTATCTGACTTTTTGTTTACAGTAGTAGTGTACAGGATTTAAATTTAGTGGACGGAGTCGGATTCAAATGAACGACTTGATTCGAATCTATTCAAATTTTTGATTCAAACGCATCAGAGACTTTAGGAAATGTTGATAAATATTTTTTCGTATCATAGAGTCTTTGACCAATAAAATAAGAAAGTAGTCACACAATCTGAATCTCAAAAAAATCAAGATAATCTAATAATCCTGAAGATAGTTACTATGGGCTTCAAACCAAATGCTGAGCCGGCCCGAGCCTTGAGCCGGCCCACAAGCCGCTAAGCCACAAGCCACGAACGCTGGTTTGAGCCGATTTCGAGCCGACAGAGGATTTCATCCTCTTCGTCTTCCTCGATTGATTTTGTAACCTTCAAGCGTTTATCTCAGTTAATTGCTGAAACATTTGTGGTCCCTTAAGTGGTGATAACTCTCCCATTAAGTTAATTAATCAATTTTGGCCGGTTTGAGTTCCAAATGCTCGGTTGAGGCGGGTGATAGTTTCGCCTATAAATTGAGCATTCTGGCTTTGTTCCTGGCACCCAATTCAAGTAATACACCATCTAAACGAGCGAAGAAGTATCCAGAAGTACGGAGCCGGTCCGAATTGAACGTCCGAAAACAGAGCACCAAATGGCCGGAAGTATATTATTCGATTTTAAATTTCGCTTTTGTGATTGTTTTAGCCACATAAATTTTCTAACATTTGGTATCAGAGCAAGGCTTCAACTCTGCCTTTGTTGTTCTGTGTTTTTTCGATTTTTTTCGAAATCAAAAAAATCTAAAGTCTTCATTTTTTTGAAGATTCGGTTCAAACGAGCACTGAAAATCGATGGGAAATTAAATTTTTCAAAATTTTCATATATTTTTCATCATTTATGGTGTTCGTATCGTGCTGTTTGAATCGGGTCTGATATTCGGGTTGAGTTGTTCGTTGTTAGGTTCGGGCAAAACCGATGAAGGTAAACGACGACTTGAACGGCGTCGTTTTCTGCTTCGACAGTAGTAAACGTCGTCATTTTCAAGCTTCTGTTTTATGCTTCAGAACGACGTCGTTTCGTTGGAACGAATTCGGTTATTAAAACGACGTCGTTTTGCTACAGTTTTGATTTTAAAAAAAATTATATATCAGTCTTGGGCCGTTTCGTTCACGGCCCAAATCCGTTTCGTACACGGCCCAGGCTTCTGGCCCGTTACTGTAGCAGAATGGGAATTAAAATGCGGCCAGTGAGTTTCGAACCCGGGACGCGAAGGAGG